>CAUYRH010039055.1:0-15119 GCA_963574655.1 Perodicticus potto
CTGTGGCATCAGTTGTTATTTCCCCTTTATCATTTCTGATTGAGGTTACTAGAGATTTTACCTTTTTATTTCTAGTTAGTCTGGCCAAAGGCTTATCTATTTTGTTTATTTTTTCAAAAAACCAACTCCTTGTTTCATTAAGTTTCTGAATGATTCTTTTGTTTTCAGTTTCATTGATCTCTGATTTAATTTTGGGTATTTCTTTTCTTCTGCTGAGTTTAGGCTTAGATTGTTCTTCTTTTTCCAATTCCATCAGATGGCTTTTGAGTTTGTTGATACGCTCTCTTTCTGTTTTTCAAATGCAGGCTTCTAAAGCGATAAATTTTCCTCTCATTATCTGTATTTTAAATTCCCCTTCTGTCATTTCTAACATTTCTTTATAGGAGGAATCTTCAGCGGTGGCTATCTCACAATCCCTAGAAGGGGTTATCTGGCCTGGGATTTCATGTTGCCAGGATTTTTCTGCTGATTCTTCCTCATGAGTGCTTTCTTGTATCTGTTTCCTTACCTTAATTTTCCTTTCACTTCTTCTTGCTCTTTAAGTTACTGTAGCGCTGGCCTAAGGTTTTAATGAGTCCTTCTGGTGAGAGACCAGAAGGATGAAAAGATTGAAGAGCAAGAAGGGAAAAAAGATTTAAGAAAGAGGAAAAAAGAGAGAGAGAGAAAGAAGAGGGGGTGAGTAAAAGGAAATATTGACAGAAAGAAGAGAGGCACTTAAAGAGAGAAACAGGAGAAATATAGGTGTGTAGTAGGGTACTAGGGCCCAACCTTAAACACCCCCAACCTCCGGGGATACTGGGTTGGGTGATTCCCTTGAGGTCAACAGCTCTTTGCCAGCCAGCTCAGACACAATACCCCACCTCCACCAGGTAGAGAGGAAAGACAAAAATACTGTAAATTGAACCAAAACAAACAAGCAAAAACCCTTACGGGAAAAACAATAGGGACAAAAACACTAGCAAAAATGAAATTCTAAATGTTGAAGAAGGCAAAAATGGGAGATTGTATTTAAACTAGAATGGTGAAAAAAAGAAAGAAAAAAATGTCAAGGAAAAAATGTTGAAATTTAAAAAAATAAAAAAACAAAAACCCCGGTCAGCCATTCCCCTTCAAATCAATCATTTTGTCTGTGGTGCTGCCTCTGCATAATTGATCAGGAGGGCTGGGTGGCAGCAACACTGGAGGCTCCCTCCTGGGCCCTTTGTGCCATCAGCATCTCCCAGATTTTGTCCTCAGCTTCCTTAACGCTTCACTCCAGCACTAGTAAAAGATTGAATGGAAATCAGACTCGAGTGAAGACTCCAATCCAAGATGCCATCAAAGATGCTGGTGATGCATAAAAGGAGGTCAAAATATCAACATGAAGAGGCATTTGGAAGAAATTGATTGCAATCCTCATGTAGGACTCTGAACGATTCAAGAATTCCATGAAGGAAGTCACTGCAGATGTGGTAGAAAAAACAGGAGAAATAATTAGGTGTGAAGCCTAAAGATATGACTTAGTTGCTGCATTTTCATTATGAGTTGCTTCTTATGGATGAGCAAAGAAAGTGTTTTCTTGAGGTGGGACCTACTCTTGGAGATATTGTGGACATTTCTGAAATGACAACAAAAGACATAGGATATTCCATAAAATTTGCTGATGATACAGCTGCAAGGCCTGAGAGGACTGACTCCAATTTTGACAGAGGTTCTACTGTGGGTAAAATGCTATCAAAGATCACATGCTATAAAAATTTCTATTGCTGGGCAGCGCCTGTGGCTCAAAGGAGTAAGGCACTGGCCCCATACGCTGGAGGTGGTGGGTTCAAACCCAGCCCCGGCCAACAACTGCAAAAAAAAAAAAAAAAAAGAATTCTATTGTGAAAGAAGGAGTCACTCAATCCAACATACTTCACATTTGTCTTATTTTAAGAGGTCACCAGAGCCACCCCAAACTTCAGCAAACACCACCCTGATTACCCAACAACCATGAACATTAAAGCAATGCCCTCTATCAGCAAAATATTATGTCTCAGTGAACTGTCAGATGATCCTCAGCATTTTTTAGCAATAAAATACTTCTTTTTTCTTTTTCTTTTTTAAGACTGAGTCTCACTCTGTTGCCCCAGGCTAGAGTGCTGTGGTGTAGTGTAATAGTTCACAGTAACCTCAAACTCCTGGACTCAGGTGATCCTCTTGCCTCAGCTTCCCTGAGTAGCTGGGATAACAGGAGTGTACCACCACATCCAGCTATTTTTTTCTTTTCTTTGTACTTATCTTTTTTTTTAAAGATTTTTTTTTTTTTTTGAGACAGAGCCTCAAGCTGTCACCTAGATAGAGTGCCATAGCATCACAGCTCACAGCAACCTCCAATTCCCGGGCTCAAGCAAGTCTCCTGCCTCTGCCTCCCAAGTAGCTGGGACTACAGGCACTCGCTACAACGCCCGGCCATTTTTGGTTGCAGCCCAATGTAGTTTGGCGGGCCCGGGCTGGATTCAAACCTCCCAGCTCAGGTGTATGTGACCGGCGCCTTAGCCCGTTGAGCCACAGGTGCCGCCCGTACTTATCTTTTTATTTCAAATTAATATGAGGGTATAAATTATAGATTCCATTGTTCATACTTTCAAATTAATATGAGGGTACAAATTTTAGGTTCCATTGTTCATACTTCCATATTTTAGGTTCTAAAGTTCACATTGTAGTTGAGCCCTTCACTCAGGGGTCATGCTGTACACTTTCACTTTGAGCATATTAGGTGAGATCTCACCAATTGCCCCCCTTCTTCCCACCAATCAGCTTCTCCTTTCCCCCTCCCTTTTTTTCCCTCCCTCTCACTAGACTATATTTGTGTTTCATTGTTCATGTGGGCATGTAATTGTTTATATATTGGTTTCATATTAATATTGACTACATTGGGTTTTTTTTCCATTCTTGAGATACTTTGCTAGGAAAAGTGTGTTTTAGCTCCATCCAGGTGAACGTGGAAGGTGTAAAGTCTCCATCTTTTCTATGGCTGAATAGTCTACAAAGTATATATGTGCCACGGTTCCTTAATCCATCCATGGGTGAATGGAAGAGCATTTTGGGTTGTTTCCCTGATGTGGGAATTATGAACTGACTGAGCTTCAATAAACATTCTGGAGCAAATAGACAAAAAACAAACAAACAACAACAACAACAAAAAACCACAGTCAAGAAACCAAACAGTAGATATATCTTGCTAAGTATTGACCAGGCAACAGGTGATCTTCTGAGGTATGAGATGTTAATCACAATGTTGATACAGCTGTACGAGATGGGAAGTGGAAGCCTCTGCTAATTTCTCAGACCCTGCAGGCTTAGGAGCCCAAATGACTCCTCAGCCCACTCAAAAGACACTCACGCCATGAACCTTGGCCAAGCAGAAGCTTTCCAGGGAAAGCACTTATCCCTGGGATCTCTCCTGGCGTGGCTGCCTGCTTATCCAGTGCGCCAAGTCCAGTCTCCCCCTATTCCCCTCAGGGCCAAGGCTGTTAATCTGCCAAACACTTGGGTCTCCACACTTGCCCAGTGTCTCAATCCCCGCCTTTGGGCAGCTCAGTCACTAGATGACTCACCCAAGGTCTCCCATCTGATCCCAGCGCTGCAACATGCAGGGGCAGCCCACAGCTGAACGATATTAGCTCCTTTCTGGCTCAGCGCCTCGGTCTGGGGCCCCAGACAGCACCCAAAGTCATCCACACACCGGCCCAAGATCTCCCAAGGTAGTTCAATCGAGTGTCCAAGTCCAAAAAAACCAAAACAGCCCTCAGGTAAGGCTTTTCCTGCTTGCAATCTTGCCGTTGCTGTGGTTACAGCTGCAGGCAGCCTCCAACCCAACAAACACACCCACCACTTGCCACTTTTCCACCGCTTCTGTCCTCCTTGTGAGATCCAGAAGTCCCTCACTGACTTCTTGTATCACCAAAGGGAAGCCTCTGGGCGAGATCCACTGGTCAGAGATGCCTGGGGTCTTCTCTCCCCACTCTTACTGCGCCCAGCTGCACAGAAGCTGCTACTCGGCCGCCATCTTCAATCAGCCCTTGGAAAACTAATCTGAAGAGTTCGTTGTTCTTCAAAATTGTGTTTTCTCAGAAGCCTGCAGTGTTTTTGCTGTTTCCACATCAGTGCCGTGCCCAGACTCCCCTCTCTCTTTTTTTAAAATATTTTTATGTTTAGAGACAGAATCTCACTTTATTGCCCTTGGTCGAGTGCTGTGACGTCACAGCTCACAATAACCTCCAACTTACGGGCTTAGGCAATTCTCTTGCCTCAGCCTCCTGAGTAGCTGGGACTACTGGTCTCTTTGTTTCTTAAGAAAACATTATGTTAAAAAGGTATGCGAAGAAAGGGAAGACTAAAAATAAGGGTGGATTTCTCTTTTTATTAGGATTTCTACTAGATAGTAACAGGAGGAAAGGAGAGTAAAACTCTATCCATTTAGTGTTATTCTTTGTGATGGCTATTCTGAAACATCAGGAAAAGGGTAGGAATTTGGGGTTAAATTAATTCCCCTCATTATTTAGAGGTGTAATTTATTCATATTGGCCCTGACCAATATGGGATAAGAACAACTGATTCTAATACAGTTTATAAAAAAACAAACTGAGCTTTAGCCAAGGAGCAACATTTCTGGAAAACAACGTAATTAATCTCCAAAAGACATACTAAGACATAGATCTTTGTATTCACAGTTGCTTTGTTGCACTTTTTTCAAGGACCGTTTTATTTCTCTGTTACAAAACTCAGTGAGAAAACATTTCTCTAAGTAGAAAAAGTAAAGCATCCATGTGAGTGGAAAGTAGGATGGTGGGGGGTTTTAATTATTTTTTTCTTTTTAGACACAGAATCTCACTCTGTCACCCATGCTGAAGGGCAGTGACATGGATCTTAGCTCATTGCTGCCTGGAAATCCTGGACTCAAAGGATCCCCCTGCCACAGCCTTCTGGGTAGCTAGGACTATAGGCACATGCCACCATGCCCAGATAATTTTTGTATGTTTTGTAGAGATGGGGTCTCACTGTGTTGCCCAGCCTGGTCTCATATTCCTGGCCTCAAGCAATCCTCCTTCCTCTGCTTTGCAATCCTCCTACCTCAACTCCCCAGTGTGCTAGGATTATAGGCGTGAGCCTCAATGCCTGGTCAAGGCAGGGTTGGCTGCATTTTCCAGGGCATTATTCAGCAATACACAAACATTTATTGCAATGGCATGCCTGGCACTGTGCTCAGGAAGCAGCCACAGAAAAACAGCAGATTCCATGCCTGCCTTTGAGGACTCAAGCAAGCTTTGAAATGACTGAGAATAGCTCTTAATTCCTCTGTAGCTGAGTACAACACAGGCCCCACACGGGCAAGTGCACCACATCATTATCAAGGCAGGCATGTGTAGAATGGAATCCCTTCAGGAGAGAAAGTTGGAGGACATTACAGAGTAGAACAAGGCGTGGCATGATGGCCTACCTGAAACCACTTAAAGAAATAATCATAAGCAGGACCCACTGGCAGCCATCTCTGTTTTGGTCTTGCAGCATCTGTTGATGGCTTTATCTAATTATAGCAAATATTTATTAACTATGCCTAGAATATGCTAGATCCTATGAGGAATGTGAATAAGAATAATAGTAACAACAACAGTAATAATACCCTATGTTTTTATCACTTCAATTTATAAAGGACGTTGCTGTGCATCTCTTTTTTTTTTGAGACAAGAGTCACTGTGTTGCCCTCGGTACAGTGCTGTGGTGTCACAGCTCACAGCAACCTCAAACTCTTGGGCTTAAGCAATTCTCTTGCCTCAGCCTCCCAAGTAGCTGGGACTACAGGTGCCCATCACAACACCTGGCTATTTTTTGTTGCAGTTGTCATTGTTGTTTTAGCAGGCCCAGGCTGGATTCGAACACCCCAGCTTTGGTGTATGTGACCTGCGCCCTACTCACTGAGCTATGGGCACCAAGCCCATGCATCTCCTTTCATGTATAATGTAAAAAAAATCTAATTTTATTATCAATGATAAAAAATGACACATTTGCCTTTAAATATACAGAGGGTGCAAAAAAAATGTACGTGCATTTTAGGAGAGAAAGCTATCCTATTCATGCCTGTTGCATGGTGATGCTAGCATTCATTTGATTAATGCCATCTTTTGACCAAGTATCATACTACACATTACTACTGTAATTCAATTCAACTTTGAATAGTAATACACAGATAACATCTCTGAAAATGGAGATACATTTTTTGGCACCCCAGTAGTTTAAGCTATTGAAATTATTGCTTTCTATAGTGATTCACATTAAGAATAATATTTTAAAATTGTTGATTTCTAATTGGTACATTTATTTGAATTTGATAATTATTCCTTAATTTAAAGACATGCCAATAAAATATAATTTCTTCTAATTCCAAACAAATCTATAAAGTTACTTGATTTTTCAAGTAAATTGCTTTCTAGAGACCAAATAAAGCCATTTAAAAACTATTCCATTATCTAAGTGTAGCTCTTTTTGCCAGTTGGATGTTTACTCATTCACATCTGTTCTGTGAGTCACTAAAAATCTTTTTTTAATCATCCAAGCGATGAGATAAATATTATAACACCCATAAACTCATTCCAAAAAAAAAAAAAAAAAACCCTCATTCCAATGCCATAAACTGGAGTCATTTGTCAAGTTTATGGCTAGATAATGAAGTTAGGTTGAGCAGGGTGATCTCTAAGATAACTTTTTCCTAAGTAACCTATTCTTTTCCTATCTTTTTTATAGGAGCCAGAAAAGTTAGCCTGTTTCATTAGTAAATTGATAATAAATTAAGTAACTTACATGTATACTCTTATTTTTTAAGCAACAGAAGAGAAGAAAAGTTATGCTTCCATTCAAGTCCCAAGGCATTCTTGGAAATGTCTAAAAATACAAAAATAGTGAATCCAGTCTTCTCCCCTGGGAGTCAGTGAGTGGGCCAAAAGTGAAGCACAGGCCCAGAAGACATGGGTATTTCAAGGATAGAAAAGAAGAATTTCTTCCCATATATATAAGCCTTAATCTCCTTTTTAGAATTTACCCCTTAATTTATAAATCAGTAAGAAAAAAAAAAAAAAACCCAGAAGATGAAGTAACTCACTCAAGATCTCATGACCAAAGAATGAAAAAGCTGGGCCTTGAACCCATGTACCCTGAACTCACAATCTAGGGCTATCCCAATTTTCTATACTGCATCTAATAGGTATGTGAAATGGCATCATTACACAGAAATTCTTGAATTAAACAGCTGTGCAGCCCCTGTTGGTGTCCACAATGCCAGTATCAGTTGCTTTGCTTTCTGCAGTTCAAAACTATAGCCATGTGATCTTGACAATAATTTTAAGCATTATATCAAACTTAATTTTTACAGATGCTCTGAGAATATCTAAAATCTTTAGTATATCCAGTATACAATAGGTTAATCCTGTTGATTTGTATATAATATTTTTTACAGAGGAGTGGTCAGAACAACATAATTAGGGTCAGGAAAATTTTATATATATAAAAGGATATTTCTCTTGCAGTGTAGAAAAGCTTTACAGCAGAAAAGTTGAGCTGTCTCTTGATGCTGGCTGTCTTCCCATCTGCTTGAACATATGTTTTAAGAACTTATGCTCTATTACCTCAGCCATGAGCTATTTTTTTCCAAAGGAAGCTGAAATAAATTGGGGAAAAAATAGTCCAGCTTTCCAAAGTAGACTCATGGGTTTTCAGTGTACACTGTGTAAATAACAGATCAGTGTTACAGCTCCAGAGAGGAGAAAAGTAAATAGGAACCAGCTGCTTCTCTCCCAGAGCAGAGAAACACCTGATGTTATTCCCATTGTCACCAGTGCTCCTGTAGATATGTGGAAGTCTCAATACTGGTGGCAATTGTTCCTGGATTTTGTTCCTCATTGGCATCACCTCAGAATCGTTAAAAAAAAATACTGATGCATCATTCCTATCCCCAGATACCCTGATTTAATTGGTCCAAGAAGCAACCTGGACATTGGACTTTTTAAAATTTAGCTAAGTGATTTTAATCTGCAGCAAAGGCTGGAAACCACTGCCTTGTTTGCCAGTTTGATAACAACAAGAGGTGCTGCATTCCTCTGGTCTAAAAGGTAAAGTTGACCCAGCTCCAGTCATTAGAGGCTCCGGATTCATTCTGGTTCAAAACCAGGCACTGACCTTTTCATAGCTGTGTCTCTTTGAGTGTGTCACTAAACCTCTCTGAGCCTTAGTTTCTTCATAAGTAAGATCAGAACAATGTTTACCTCCCACCAAGGATTGGGGTTAAAAAAAGAAAAAGATAATGGTACTTACGATACTTATTTCATAGAGTTCTGTGAAGAATAAATGACATGTGGATATAGCATGTCTACCATACTTGTGTTTTAAGTTGTTTGTGACATATATCTCAGTCAGGTTCAGAATCCATAAAATTTCAAGTCTTTCAAGTAATTTGTTTTCATTTAAAACAGAGACAAAAATCTGTGCCATTTATACTTTTTTTAAAAAGTACTTTCTCTAGTTTGGATTCCATCCTCACTGAGCAATTTTCTAATTACAATTTGACTTCTCTGTAGAAAGCCTTCATCCATTTACTCATTTGACGAGTACTTATTGAGTACTCGTATCAGTTCTAGTTCTAGGCATGAGGGCACATCAGCAAACAAGGTATTTGTAAAGGAGGAAGACTTAATAAATTCAATAAACTTAATAATTTATATGATACAGTAGAAGGTGGTAAGCAATCACTTTCTTTCAGGTAAAAAGAAAGCATAAAAGAAAGATGAGGGGGATGGGGTGTTTCATTTAAAAACGGAGAGACTGGCCCAGGGCGGTGGTTCATACCTATAATCCTAGCACTTTGGGAGGCCGAAATGTTTGAGCTCAGGAGTTGGAGACCTGCCTGAGCAAGAATAAGACCCCATCTATAATAAAAATAGCCAGGTGTTGTGGCAGGTGCCTATAGTCCCAGCTACTTGGGATGCTGAGGCAAGAGACTCACTTGAGCCCAAGAGTTTGAGATTGCCATGAGCTATGATGACACGGCACTCTACTAAGGGTGACAAAGCAAGACTCTATCTCAAAAATAAAATAAAATAATAAAAAAGACTGTTCTCATTATATATGTTATGACCCATAAGAGACTAGTCTCAATGGATTATAGTCTAGTTTTCTTTAAACTGTAGTAAACTTATTCTTTGTGGTGGGTTGATAACATCAGTACAGTGAATAAATTTGCTTTTCATGCATTTCCTATTGTTAAAATCCCACACTATTTTTATAGGCAATTGGTTCCAGAACAAAAGCAACCTGGCAAGATAATGATGAGACCTCTATTTCCAATTGTCTTATGTTGAGTTCCCTTCAAAGCTGAGCCTAAGAGAAGGCTTTAAGGTGAAGGAGTTTAATTGGGAGGTGACTCTGGGATGCACCACTGTGGGGTTAGGTACATGAGATGAGGAAGGGAGAGAACCCTGTATAAGATATGTTAATGAGCAGGCGTCAGCTATGGGCAACTGGAACTCAATTTCACTGAAGACTTCTGGGGAACCATAGCTAGAACATGTCTGAAGAACGAGGAAGCTGATACGTCAATCTACCAATTTTATTCATTTTCAACTAGGTATATCCATCATCAGCATATAGGGAGAGAGGGAGGCATGACAGTGGGAAATGTCTGCTACATTATGATAGAAACCTCATAGGTTTTTTTTTTTTTTTATTTTTTAGTCTCCTAATTCAGAATTATTATTATTATTATTTTTTTTTTTTTTGGCTAGGGCTGGGTTTGAACCTGCCACCTCTAGCATATGGGACCGGCGCCCTACTCCTTTGAGCCACAGGTGCCACCCTCAGAATTATTTTTAAACAGAGACTAAGCTGTATTTTTACTTATTTCAAGTAAGCTCATCACATCGTCATACAATATCTTGGAAAAAATGCTTAAAGTTATTTAAAGAGCAAGATTACTTTTAGAAATACTCAAAAGTTTCAGAAGCCCTGACTACCTAATGTGCTACTGACAAATCATTATTTATTAAAGCAAACCCAGTGAGTATCACTAATTTGATTTAAACTCTTCATAAACAATGCAGTTGCCTTGTTTAGACCTCATGATTTTTTTGTTTTGTTTTTTTGTTTGTTTTTTTTTTAGACACAGAGTCTCAGTTTGCGCCCTCGGTAGAGTGCTATGGTGTCACAGCTCACAGTAACCTCCAGCTCTTGGGCTTAGGTGATTCTCTTGCCTCAGCCTCTCGAGTAGCTGGGACCACAGGCACCCACCATGATGTCTGGCTATTTTTTTTATGTTATTGAAGTTTGGCTGGGGCCGGGTTTGAACCCGCCACCCTCGGTATATGGGGCCAGGGCCAGTTGCATTGTTTAATAACAGTCTACACCAAGATTTCCTTCCTTATTCAAAATGCCTTATCTAAGTGAATTAATTTTAAATAGAAAACAATGTTTTTATGTCAATAAATCATCCAATTAATCTTCTCAGTAACCAGCAATAGACTGTGAAAATCTCTGTATTGGTTGTGCTGTAATGGATTGCTCTTCACATGCTCTGACATTCTTAAAAACAAGCCACTGAAATCAAGGGAATTTCCACACAGGCTATTGAAGTGAATAGGGGCTAAAGTGGGTCAGGCATGGTGTTCATGCCTGTAATCCTACCACTCAGCGAGGCCAAGGCAGGTGAATTGCTTGAGCTCAGGAGCTAAAGACCAGCCTGAGCAAAAGCAAGACCCATCTCTATTAAAAACAGAAAAACTAAGACCAGGTGCAGTGGCTCCCGCCTATAATCCTAGTACTCTGAGGGGCAGAGGCGGGTGGATTGCCTGAGTTCACGAGTTTAAGACCAGGCTGAGCTAGAGGAGATCTCACCTCTAAAAATAGCTGGGCATTGTGGCAGACGCCTGTAGTCCCAGCTACTCAAGAGGCTGGGGCAGAATCGCTTGAGCCCAAGAGTTTGAGATTGCTGTGAGCTGTGATGCCACAGCACTGTACTGAGGGCGACCAAGTGAGACTCTGTCTCAAAACAATTAATTAATTAACATACAAATAAATGAATAAAAATAGAAAAACTAGCTGAGCGTGGTACTGGGTGCCTGTAGTCTCAGCTACTTGGGAGGCTGAGGCAAGAGGATCTCTTGATCTCAAGAATTTGAGGTTTCTGTGAGTTAGGACTCCATATCACTCTATTGAGGGTGACAAAGTGAGACTCTGTCTCAAAAATAAAATAAAATAGATTGTGGAGCTCTGCTGATGTCCATTTATACCTTTCTGCTTAGGAAAGTCTCTGTGCCCCTGTAGGGACCAGATAACATAGAGCACCTCAGGGCTT
Source organism: Perodicticus potto (assembly GCA_963574655.1). NCBI lineage: Eukaryota > Metazoa > Chordata > Mammalia > Primates > Lorisidae > Perodicticus > Perodicticus potto. Next base: position 11,357 of record CAUYRH010039055.1, read on the forward strand.
CAAGATAAGGAAAATGATGTCAGGAAGTCATTTAGATAAATGCAATAATGGAAATGGGAACATTGAAGGCTCTTAAAACAGTGTTATTGTACATGGACTGTAGTCAGATGCAGCCGCGGTCAAGCCTGGCTCTCCTGGGTGATCTCAGCATATTACTTTATCTTTCTGTGTTTTAGTTTTTTCACTTGTAAAATGGGAAAATACTATTAGGCTGTTGTGAAGAATAGAAGACATAATGCATTTTGGAGCCTAAAGCACAGTCCCTGGCATGTGATAGGCACAGAGGTTGCTCAACCAAGAGGCGTGCACGGTAGACTGGAAGTGACAGGGCTCAAGGAGGGGGTCCGTCTGGGTGGTCACCACATCGAGCTTCACAGCCATTGCTTCTGCAGAGGCTCTGGACTTTGAAAACCTCTTTGTAAAAGCTTCCTTGTCCTCTCTAGACCAGTTTTCTTGGAATTAACACTCTGAGCCTTAAGGACTCATCTGGGTAATGATTGATTTCTTTGATATAGAACAAGGGCACATTAGTGTCCATATCCAAAAACAGGGTCTTGTCTTTCAGATAATACAGGTTGTAGAAACTAAGCAGATCAGGGTTCAAATCCCAGCTCTCTTATCTCCTGTGTGATGTTAGCCAAGTCACTTAGCCTCTCTGAGCCTCAGATTCTCGTTTCTAAGTTAATGATAATTTCCACATACAGACAACCATGCAGATACGGAGCATCACAGAGTAGGTGCTTCAGGGATGCCCGGTATTCCCCAGCCATACTTGGGGCACACTGGAGAGTGTTTACATGCAAGGGAGTTTTATTAGAACCAGTTCTGGGTGGCGCCTGTAGCTCAGTGAGTAGGGCGCTGGCCCCATATACTGAGGGTGTCGGGTTCGAACCTGGCCCCAGCCAAACTGCAACAAAAAATAGCTGGGCGTTGTGGTGGGTGCCTGTAGTCCCAGCTACTTGGGAGGCTGAGGCAAAGAATCACCTAAGCCCAGGAGCTAGAGGTTGCTGTGAGCTGTGACACCACGGCACTCTACCGAGGGTGACAAGGTGAGACTCTGTCTAAAAAAAAAAAAAGAGCCAGTTCTGGCAGTGCCTGTAGCTCTGGGGGTAGGGCACTGGCCACATACACCAAGGCTGGTGGGTTCAAACCTGGCCTGGGTCAGCTGAACAACAATGACAATTACAACAAAAAAACAGCCAGGCGTTGTGCGTTGTGGCAGGCGCCTATAGTCCCAAGCTGCTTGGGAGGCTGAGGCAAGAGAATCGCTTGAGCCCAAGAGTTTGAGGTTGCTGTGAGCTGTGATGCCATAGCATTCTGCCTTGGGTGACATAGTGAGACTGTCTCAAAAAAAAAAAAATTGTAAGGTTCGCCATCCAAACCCTGAAGTGAGGCCCTGGTCACCTCTTCATCTGAATTTGTACACATCCCCTCCCAGGACTGGGCAGAAGACTTACAGAGCTGCTTACACAAAACCACATATTTAGCTTTTTAACTGAAGTGATGGGGTCTTTAAGTATCTTCCACTCTGGTTTAGTCCTCGACCTAATAATGCACCTTGGTTTGGAATAACCACCTCTATCCAGAGACATGACCCTATCTAAGAATTGTCAGGACTCACCTATCTGTTGGAGTAAACTGAATCGAAATACTTCTCTGCCAGAGCATCAAACTTTGTGTGGATAATGCTCCTTGTGACAAACACCCCCTTCAATACACAAACACACACGTACACATACATTCAAACATGCACGTTACCCAGTTGGGGACACCACCTTGCAGGTGCTCCTTACATCCAGTATTTGTGGTTTGGAACATATATGTGGTCTTTAAAGAGAGATACAGTGATATTTTATGAGTGTATGATATGACTTTTTTGCTTTTTCCAGGGAAAACAGATGCTTATTTGGAAGCCATCAGGAAAAATATTGAATGGCTGAAGAAACATGACAAAAAAGGAAATAAAGAAGGTAGGGATTTACGATGGTTGTACTTTGCAAACTTCACCTGTTTGTCCAGGGCTCTTGTTATATAAAGATTCCCACAACCAAATTGACTGTTCTCAAGTCTCCCAGAGAGCCCCAAAGACTCTAGTCACCATTCAGGTACAGAGGGGAACAGAACCGCCATTTCTTATTATTCAAATCAGCCTTTCAAGCAAAGGCATTTTCTTTTCTTTTACAATTTATTATCAAAAAAGTCAAGCAAAAGTAGAATGAATAATATAATGAATCCCCAGGTGTCCATCGCCCATCTTCAATAATTATCAACCTTTTGCCATTCTTGTTTTATCTACTCCCCTTCTTTTGGAGTATTTTAAATAATGCCACTTTCTGAGCACGTTAAGTGTACTCTGTAATCACAAAAGCAACCATTCACTCACATAAAGCAAAACACAGAGTCAGACCCTGTTTTTGAGCACCAGAATCATAGATGCAGGCTACCCCAGGAGCTCACAGAGTCAGTAGAGCTCTGGTTGGACCTGCTCAGTGCCATCATGGATAGGTGTAGTGGTGCCAAGGAGGCAAGAGGAAGGGGTGGATCCTCATACCAGGACAGAGGGGGAAAAGGGTCATAGGAAAGCCTTTGCTGGAAGGGTAAGGAGGACTCTGCCCAGGGAGAAGAGATGAAGGCAGAAGGAACTCTGGGTGCCCAGACATAAAGGCACAAAAGAGAAGGTTGGTTCTAGGAAATCAAACCATTCATTTCTGGAAAAAAAAAAAAAGTGTGTCTAGAGGGACGAGCAGCCAAAAGGGCAGTGGCCACACCAAGGGACGCTTGTACACCGTGGAAAGGAGGTTGGTTTTAGCCAGGGGAGCCTATATGGGGGCCTAATTAGGTTTAGAACTGAGAAATCCACCTGACAATATTGTGATTACAAATTGAGAAGAAAAAAACCCAGAAGGCAGGAGAAAGATAAGGAGGCAAGAATCTGGAGCAGAAATAATGGGGCTTAAATCAAGGCGAGGCAGAACAAATAAAAAGGAAGGGAGGAAAGAGCTCGGGAGAGGGAGGATTCTGGTCTGATTCCCAAGTGTCTGGCCAGAGCAGATGCAAAGTGATGCTTTTCGAATGAGATGAGTAATGCTTCTCAGTAAAGTGCATCCAAATCACCTGGGGAGCTTCTAAATGCCTCATTGCCCAGGTCACGCTTCAGCACCACTAATCAGAAGCTCTGGGGACAGGGCTCTGGCGTCAGTGTTTTTTCAACTCCCCAGATTATTCCAGTGTGCAGCCAAGTTTGAGAATTGCTGAGATAAAACACAGTGGGAAGAAGAGGTAATTTCAGCACCCTTTTAGCTTGTGTCCTCTAAGTTGAGTATGTCAACAGAAATATCACAAGATCTGTATTCAGTGGAACCTCTGTAAGTTGACCACCCAAAGGACTGTAACAAACTGGTCAACATATGGAGGTGGTCAACATAAGGAACTAGGCCTGCTGTACTGATACGTACAGGGGGTGCATGTCTGGTCTGGTCTATGAAAATTAGGTCAACTTAGGGACGTGGTCAACACAGGGAGGTGGTCAACTATGGAGGTTCTACTTTCTATTTAGAAAGGAGAGCTTTATTTTTTTTTATTTATTTGTTTTTTGAGATAGAGCCTCAAGCTGTCACCCTGGATAGAGTGCTGTGGCATCACAGCTCACAGCAACCTCCAATTCCTGGGCTCAAGCGAGTCTCCTGCCTCCGCCTCCCAAGTAGCTGGGACTACAGGCCCCACCACAACACCCGGTCATTTTTTGGTTGTAGCCGTCATTATT
>CAUYRH010039060.1:0-23036 GCA_963574655.1 Perodicticus potto
TGAGACAGAGCCTCAAGCTGTCACCCTGGGTAGAGTGCTGTGACATCACAGCTCACAGCAACCTCTAATTCCTGGGCTCAAGCGAGTCTCCTGCCTCCGCCTCCCAAGTAACTGGCACTACAGGCACCTGCCACAACACCCGGCCATTTTTTGTTTGCAACCATCATTGTTGTTTGGCAGGCCCAGAGCTGGATTCGAACCCACCAGCTCAGGTGTACGTGGCTGGCGCCTTATCCCGTTGAGCCACAGGTGCCAAGCCTCTTTAAAGCTCTTTTCAATCTTGTTTACAGTTCATTACTTGAGCTGTATCCTCTCTGGCTATCCTCTCAAGTACCAGATTCTAGGTTCACCTGGTCCCTTGGTTTTGCTCTCACCCTGGCTACATGTTTGATTGGAGGGAAGTCTAATCTTGATTTCAGGGAACCTTTCCAGGACTTTAATTACCTGGGATTTAGATCCGTCAAAGGCATGTTTTGATCCATAAGCCCAATGTCCTGGTCCAACCCTTCCACTTCCTGTGAGTTACCTTTGGGCAAAATAAAGATAACGTTTATGAATTTTTCTCTTTTAAACAATTGGGAAAATATGAGCAAGGTTTTACAAGAGAAAAAACTTTTCCTGACCTCTTTGACCCATGCCCTTGTGAGTTATAAAGTCCTGGTAATATTTCTTTAATGTAGTAGAATTTTTTGCTGTATTATTCCATAAATCATTCTGCTCTTTATCCTGTTGACCAAATCACTTATGATTTCCTTTTTTTAAAGCCTTTCACCCAGATTTTTCCAATGTTAACATCTTTCATTACTATGATACATTTGCCAAAACTAAGAAGCTAATGTTAGTACATTACTATTAACTAAACTTGACACTTTATTCAGATTTCAGTTTCCTGTGCTAGAATATAATCCAGGATATCATATTACATTTAGAACAATATTTTTTCAACTAGCACAACAATCAACATTAGTCATCAATTGATTAATGACTACATTGTCAAAGCCTAAATGTGCCTTTCTAAAACACTTGAGAGATCTTGAAAATCATTTATTCTTTTAAGGGTTTTTCTGCAAAAAGATTGACTTATTAATTGACATACTAAATTCTGTTTCTTAATTTATTATTTTTTACTTGGTAAGATAAACATAACACAAAAATTTACCATCTAACCATTTTTTTTTTTTTTTTTGTAGGGACAGAGTCTCACTCTATGGCCCTCACTAGACTGCTGTAGCATAACACAGCTCACAGCAACCTCCAACTCCTGGGCTTAGGCAATTCTCTTGCCTCAGCCTCCCGAGTAGCCTGGGACTACAGGCACCCGCCACAGCGCCCGGCTATTTTTTTGTTTTGTAGTTTGGCCAGGGCCGGGTTTGAACCCCCCACCCTCGGTATATGCGGCCGGCACCCTACTCACTGAGCCATAGGCACCACCCTATTTACTCATTTTTGACAGTCTTTTTCATGCAAGCTTTTCAAACTCACAGATGATTTATTTAAATTATTTTAATTTACTTATTTTTTACTTACTTTTCAAATAAATATTTTCCATCATCATTAACTTGTTCTAAAGGATTCTTCAATCTTTTCAGTTCTTCCTGTGAAAAAGGAAAGATGTATCTTAAACATTGACAGAAGGTATTTCTGGAAAATATTATTGGAGGTCAATTGATATAACACCCCATTAAGAATTCTGGTTAAATTATTAAACACACAACAACACAATTTAACTGTGGATCAATTAGAAGACAATACTTTGACTCAAATTACGCGATTTTTTTATCAGTAAAGATAATGTCTCCTGCTATTTTTCCAGAGCCACGGTAGGTTTATATGGATCTACCTATACTGTTTCCAAATTTACTCTACCAACAGTATTATCTTTGCTGGTGACTGAACGGTACCCTTACATTAAGTGGGCTGGGTTTAGCCATTCACCAACCATCCTGTCTTGTCTCTAGGTAACTCTTGGTAACTTCCTCCCCATAGCCCAAGTGCTCAGACACACACATACACACACACACACACACATGTGCATGCTTGCACACACACCTGCCCATACCTATAACCCTCCCTGAGTGTAAGATATCCCCAATCTCTGTAATCTCATATCTCTGGCCACAAGGATGTGATAGAAGTTGGCCCAGGTTCCTGGTGAGACTGCTGGTTCTGCCTTATTAATCACAGCAGCATTTAAGGAAGGCTCACAGAACTATGTTCCTAGGAAGACCACCATCTCTGAGGCCACACCCCTTTCCCACCTCCAGAAACTGCTGAAGAAGTGACCAGCCCCAGTGGGAAGAAACGTTTAGATCAAATCCCTCATTTGCTGCTAAAAGACCCCCAGAACTAATCTCAACATACTTAGAGCCCATCAGACATCCAAGTCCCCTAGATCGTCCCCATTACACAATCTTTTAAACCTCATTCTGTATTGTACATTCCAGAACTTGACCCAAGCACCCTCTCCCCATCTCTCCAGCATTTCTACTGGACCCCTTACAGCTTATAGCCTGTCATCAGCAGAATCCAGTATCCCCTCAACTTCTTTGAACATGCCCTTTATGATCTTGCTCTAACTGAACCATGCCTCACCGTTCTGGGACAGTTAAGTTTTTCTCAGAGCAAGAAGATCCAAGAACTGCTTAGAAAACTATATAGAAGATTTTGTTGAGACCATCTTGGCTGAGTCCCTATGCACATGTTCTCCCAGGCAGTCCTTGGAAGAGGTGGCCATTTCTTCCCCACATGCTGTACACCACACAGCATGGAGAAAAGACGTCGCCCTCCTTGTTCCTCATTGCTGCTTCCAGATCTCCCCCACTCCTACAAACCCTCAGCGTCTCTGAAACACGCCTGCCGCCTGTCCCAAGCCTCTGCCCTCTTTACCTATCCTCACTCCTCAGGGGAATCTCACAACTTTGAATTTGTCTGTGCTGACCTCTTCTCAAAATTCCACTCATTTGCCTCCACCTGCCTAAATGACAGTTCCATATGCGTGTCTGACAAGCACTGCAAGTTCAAAACCACAGTGTTGATTGTTTCCTGTGCTCATCGTTTATCTTTGCTGTTCCCTCTGCACAGGACACTCATGCCCCATAACCTCACATGGCTCTCTCTCACCCCATCCAGGTGTCTGCTCACACACTGCCTTCTCAGAGAAGGCCTCAGTGAATGAACTCTAAAATGCCACTTATCACTTGCTATGTATTACCTTGCTTCATGTTTTCATTCACTTATATAAGGTTCTTATCATTCCCTAATATAGAATATTTGTGTTTGGTTATTGTTTGTCTCCCTCCACTAGACTGTAAAGTCTACAGAAGCAGGTTTTTGTCACATCCATCACTGCATTTTCCATGCCCAGAACATAGTAGTAGTTGCTCAACCAATGCTAATTATGTAAACTTTATTTCAGAATTTAGAGAACAACTTTGATTTATTTCTCTGGCTTTGGAAGTGTGAGGAACCCTGGCAGTGTTATCAAAGTATTTGCTGCTGAGACAGGTACTAAATGAAGGAAAAGATAACACAACAAAGACAATAGAACAAAGCAAAGAAAGAGAGCAAAGGGGCCAGAGCCCAGGTGATGCTGTGAATTTCTGAATCACAGTGGAGCTTGAAACCGATATGTTGATGGACGGTTCAGTTTTGTGAGCCAGTAGACTCTCTCATTGGCTTAGAAAACTTTCAGTTGGGCTCGGTGCCTGTAGCTCAGTGGCTAGTGCACCAGCCACATAGCTGGAGCTGGCAGGTTCAAATCCAGCCCAGGCCTGCCAAACAACAGTGATAACTACAACCAAAAAATAGCCTGGCGTTGTGGTGGGCACCTGTAGTCCCAGCTACTCAGGAGGCTGAGACAAGAGAATCACTTAAGCCCAAGAGTTGGAGGTTACTGTGAGCTGTGACACCACAGCACTCTACCAAGGGCAACATAGTGAGACTCTGTCTCAAAAACAAACAAACAAAAACTTTCAGTTGAAGTTTCTTCCTTTCCTCCCTCCTTTCCTCCTTCCCTCCCTCCTTCCTTCTCTTCCTTCCTTCCTCCTTCCTTCTTTCCCTCTCTTCCTTCCCTTCCCTCTTGCCTACTTTCCTTCCTTCCTTCCTCCCTTCCTTCCTTCCTTCCTTCCTTCCTTCCTTCCTTCCTTCCTTCCCTCTCTTCCCTCCCTTCCCTCTTGCCTACTTTCCTTCCTTCCTTCCTTCCTTCCTTTCCTTCTTTCCTTCTTTCCCTCTCTTCCCTTCCTTCCCTCTTGCCTACTTTCCTTCCTTCCTTCCTTCCTTCCTTCCTTCCTTCCTTCCTTCCTTCCTTCTTTCCTTCTTTTCCTCTCTTCCCTCCCTTCCCTCTATACTACTATTCTTCTTTCCTTCCTTCTTTCCTCCCTACTTCCCTCCTTCTCATACTTTCATTCTTCTTTTCCTTCTTTCTTTTTTTCACAATTGAAATGACCCTAACTGAGAAATGAAGTGTGAGCTATAACTTAGGGCTACTGAATGCAAAATTCTAAGGTAAGTCACAGAATTATACAAATGCTGGATAGTTGTTTGTTTGTTTTCTTTAGCAATTTCTTTTTAAAATGTCTTATTCAGAGAAATTACTGGGTTTTTAAATCACTTCTAAGAGTCTTGTGGCTGAATCTTTGAGGTTCTCTAAGATTATATCATTGGTAAAGAGTGAGAGTTTGACCTCCTCTGGCTCCATTTGGGTGCCCTTTATTCCCTTCTCTTGCCTGATCGTATTGGCTAGAACTTCCAGAACTATGTTGAATAGTAGTGGCGATGGAGGACAACCTCAAATTACAGTGTCAAAGCTGCAGATGTTGGCGCCGATGTGGAGAGAAGAGAACACTTTTACACTGCTGGTGGAACTACAAACCAATACAACCTTTTTGGAAGGAAGTATAGAGAATTGTCAAAGAACTCAAACTAGACCTCCCATTTGATCCTGCAATCCCATTACTAGGCATCTACCCAGACGAAGAAAAGTCATTTTATCAAATGGATATTTGCACTAGACTGTTTATCACAGCTCAATTTATAGTCACCAAATTCTGGAAACAACCTAAATGCCCACCAACCCAGGAATGAATTAACAAACTGTGGTATATATATACCACGGAATACTATTAAGCCATTAAAAAGATGGAGACTTTACATCCTTTGTATCAACCTGGATGGAGGTGAAACACATTCTTCCTAGGAAAGTATCACAAGAATGGAGAAGCAAGAATACAATGTGCTCAATTTTAATATGAAGACAGTAAATGACCTAATACAAGGTGGGGAGTAGGGGAATGAGGGAGGGGGGAAGGGAGGAGGGAGGCAATGGGAGTTCATGGTGTATGGCACACTTCTTGGGAGTGGGACACAATTGTAAGGGGGACTTTACCTAACAAATGCAATCAGTGTAACCTAATTCTTTGTACCCTCAATGAATCCCAAACAATAAAAAAAAAGTCTTATTTAGAAGCCTAATGAGTCAAACACATCATGGTCTCCAGTGTCTTTTTATTAAAGGCTGATGCTTATTTTTTTGTTTTTGAGACAGATCTCAATCTGTTGCCCTGGGTAGTGTACCATGACATCACAGCTCACAGCAACCTCAGACTCTTGGGCTTACGCGATTCTCTTGCTGAGCCTCCCAAGTAGCTGGAACCACAGGCATTCACCACAACACCCAGCTATTTTGTTATCGTTGTTGTTGTGGTTGTCATTGTTGCTTTCGCTGGCCCAGGCTGGGTTCAAACCCACCAGCCTTGGTGTATGTGGTCAGTACCCTACCCACTGAGCTATGGGTGCTGCCCAAAGGCTGATGCTTTTACATAAGATATTGGTATAACATATCTCACATGAAGAACATTTCTGTATCTTCTGCAAAGTCTTGTTTTAAACATTTACATAAAGAAGGTTTTTATTTTAATGCAATACAATTTATTGTTTTATTTTGTTATTTAGTATTTTTGGTATCCCAAGAAATAGTCACCTGCTCCAATGCTGCAAACATAGTCTTCTATATTTTTTCTAGAAGCTTTAAAATTTATGTACATTTAGGTCTGTGACCAGTCTTGAATTAATGTTTGTGTGTGTTGTGCCATAGGGATTGAGATTCATTATACAGTATGCATAGAAGACATTGTCCATTTTCCTACTTAATCACTCTTACAATGGAATAATGGAATGAAAGAGAAGTATAGCTTAGAATTTAATGTCAGGGTGTATTTGCCCCCATTTGATCTAATAGTACAGATCAACAGTAGTAACTCGTAAGTCTTACAGAAGGCATTTGCTTTTGCCTTGGTTGGCTAGAAGCTTAAGCTAAATGAAATATTTACTTTCTGTACATGTTCTTTCCAGCTCATTAGTATAGTTACTTTCCCCTCTTTACTACATGATACGTGAGCATCTTTATTTTTATTTAAACTCTCTTATCACATGTGTGCTTTTCACAGTAAGCTAAAACCACGTAAGCAGAATCTGGATAATAAATAAGCAGAAAGATAGAGATGACAGATAAATTATTCTTTTTAATTATTTACATGCCTTTTATTTTCAGAGTAAAACTTAACTGTCACCCTGGTTCCTTATTCTTAAAATAAGTCATCACATTTGTCCTCTATTTTCTCCCATCCTTCCCCTCTCATTCTCTGTCACATCCTGCCCCTCTGCCAATGACTTAAGCCATAAATCCAGGTTATACACCTTTATAGGCATGCATCCCTTAACAGCAAGGATCGCTCTGAGAAGTAGGTGACTTCATCAGTGGGAACATCACAGTGTGTACTTACACACACCTGCGTGTGCAGCCGGCTACACACTGTGGCTCGGCCTGCTGTCCCTGGTATAGCACGGTACTGTGCTGAACACCGGAGGCAGTTGCAACTGAATGGTGTTTGTGAATCTAAACACGTCTGCCCATACACAAAGTACAGCACAAATACGGCATTAAACTCTTAGGGAGTGCAATGTCATGGTCGTCCTGGGTTGACCATGCGGTCCATTGCTGATGGCAACATCATTTTACAGCACATGCCTGGAAAGGCTCAGGTTTGAAGTGGCTTTTATACAGAATGGAAGTAGTTTGAATGAGAAATCTTAATTATTCTTGAAAAGCAGACATGAATTTTTAGGTTAGAAACTTTCTCTTTCTTACCCCTTGCATTATGATTAGAAAAGAGATTGAGCTGTGTGGGCTCCCTTAACATGAGCCAGTGACGTGTTTTCTTCTGTTCTTTTTCTTTGACAGACTTGGGGGACTGGCAGAAAAGAGGTATGCACTCTGTGCCAGCACCCCCTTTTCCTTGGCTCTCTCCTTGCAGGGAGCGTGCAGTGCGGGAGGGCTGTGATGCGGCACTTTATTCAATACCCAACTATCTATGTTCTAGAAAATCATATTAAACATAAGGTCAATGGCTAACAAGAGCTTTCTGAACAGCTGCTCTGCTGACAATTTGGAGGATTGATTCCATCATTTGGTTATGTAAGCTAACTATACAGAAACACTTCAATTCAATTGGCCTGGAAGTTCCAAGCCACATCCTCATTTTCTCAAAGATGGATAAGCAAGTTGATTTGCATCCCCACGTCTCTTCACTCAGAGTTTCATTCTGAGAAAGTTTTGTTGCAGTTTACCATTAGACACATACACAAATTGGCCTCTCCCATCGCTGCTTTCTCCTGCTGGTTCTATTTGTCTCTGATTTCACATCTGGCAAAGCCATTTTTCTCCTAGAGACAATCAATGGCCCCCCATTGCCACCCAGATGGATTCCACGCTCCTCAGCCACAGTCTGCGCAACAGGGTCCCCTCAGCATCCTCCCACCCCCTCCTCTGTCCCTGCACACACTTCTCTGAGTCTGGACAAACAAAACTCACAAAACCCCAAAACATAACTGCCCTCTTCTTGCACATTCAATGGCAGTTTGTCCCTAACTCTTCCACTGGCTCACTCCAGGCTTCTCTCAAGAAGACATCAACTTTCTCCTCATCCACACAAGTTTTCCCAGCCCAACATGAGGGGCGGGCACACTGCCCAGCATCCTCAGAAACCTGCAGTGACCCCCACTTTAGCATCTTCTTTCTACCTGCCTCCCCTACTCAGTCCCTTGAGGTCAGGGATGGTGACTCACCCATGAGGAGGTGCCCATTCCCCAAATGGGGCATTTAAGGGGTGTTTGATCAGTATCTGCTGATATTTACGTGTAAATGAATTGAACTTAGCTCTAAGATGAAAAGAAACATTAGCAGCTCAAAGGCCCAAAAAATCTCCGAAGTTTTATGTCCTCTGCTGTTTATTTGCTGCCCCTCCAGAGATACTCTATTCTTCTCCACTTTCCTCTGTGCCCCGGGAGGCTCACAATTTTGGACGTTATCATGCAGGCCCCTTTACGATGTGGCCGTGGGGTGCATCTCAGCACAGGCAGGTGCTGGCAGGAGATCAGAGAACAGCAAAAGGGAGAAGCTGGAGTATTGGCTCCCTTTGCTCTCCTCTCTCTGGAGATGTGTGCTTGGCAATTTCTAAAGGCCACAGTGACCACTGTACCGTCACGTGGCCTCTCCCATGAGATGGGACCATATTCCTACCGCTGCTCTCTTTTCTCGCCCCTCAGAGACCTTTCCCACCCCTCCTCCCTTCCCTTCCTTTCCCTCACTCCCCCTGCTTTCTTTGCCCCATCTTTTGTGTTTTTCCTTACACTGTGACCACAGTCATCACTTCATTAAATATTTTCAGTTGTCCTTTTAAATGAGTCATCTGCCCTCTCTCTGAATCCGAGCTGATGTGGTCTAAGAATCCTAATTGCTATTTTGTTTCCCCTATTCTTTTTTTTTTTTTTTTAGAGACAGTCTCACTTTGTCACCCTCAGTAGAGTGCTGTAGTGTCACAGCTCACAGCAACCTCCAACTCCTGGGCTTAGGCGATTCTCTTGCCTCAGCCTCCTGAATAGCTGGACTACAGGCGCCCACCACAACGCCCAGCTATTTTTTGTTGCAGTTTGTCTGGGGCCAGGTTTGAATCCACCACCCTCGGTATATGGGGCAGACGCCCTACTCACTGAGCCACAGGTGCTGCCCTGTTTCCCCCTATTGTTACAATTTCTTTCTGATATTATAACAAATTCAGTTAATTGTATTAAACATGTTCATTACGAGAAAAACATGTGTGTTTGATGACTGATTCCTATGAGAAAAGATGTGCCAAATCAAGGGCCTAAACCCAACTTTCTGGCTCAGTTTGACTCAACAAATAATGGGACTATTTCTGCTGTGCTCTATTTAGCTTCTTTCTTTACTAACATTTAGGCTAAGCCCCTCTGCTAGGTACAAAGTGAATTATTCAACTATAACCCAGATATATAGCAGTCCATTTTCATTAATCTCATTTCTCCAAGTGAAATCTGTATTGATGTGACTATACTGTTATGGTGAACAATGAATTGACTATTTGCCAGGCTAATGTTGCTAAGAGTCATTCCTAAGAGTTGCTTCAAACTAACTTGGATGTGAACTATTAAAATAAATGGTGGGCACGGGATTTCCTTCTTTTGTGCCCCCCGCTTTAATCCTGCAGGTTTTTCTCCCGTCACAAACAGTGAAAAGCAGCAAAGAGATTTGGCAAACTCATCCCCAGGCTACTTAGCCCTTTGACTTGCTCAGTAATAAAACACTGCTCTTTTTCTTTCTTTCTTTTCTTCTGTTCCAATCACGCTTATTGTCCAGACAAATAGGTATGCTGTTTGGACAGGTCGAAAATCAGAAATCCACTTAAAATTGCTTTTTCTCTAAATTACACGTGTGTCTAATGCCACCCTTTTAACATTTCTGACTCCCACCCTCATCATTTAATTCCCACCATATCCCAGAGCATTTAAGGTAACTTACAATTTGAAAACAACCTACAATTTACTTCATTGTGTAGCTATGACTGAGGAAACTTGTGCCTCTTACACAAATCGCTCTTTTGTGCTGGGAATAATTTCATGTTAACCTAAGGGTAACTATTTAGCAAAAATTTGAAACCAAAATTACTTTTGATGTTTTTGACTGTTCAACCATTCAATTAAATATTACCAGGCTACCTCACCTCCTTCACACCTTCTTTTTCTTTTTTTTTTTTTGAATGGAAATGTAATAAGGGTAATAAAAGAGCGGTTACTAATGTTTGTATAATTTGGAGAAGTAGAAGACATAAAATCTATACTAATTTTAGCTCTGAGTCATTAAACATGAAATATTGATTATTGTTCTTTGCGACAGAATTGATGAAGCTAGTAGGCTGCTGTGTTCACGTAAAGTGATTCTGATGTTTTGCCCTCGGACCTCAGTGGCTATAAATGTCGCTCCTTGGTGACAGCTGTGAGGCTGGAATTCTGAGCCACAGCCTTAAGAGATACATTTCCCAGATTAGGCCAGGAATGACCCAGCTGCACAGCCCAACTTCAGAAAATTAAATTGGAGAGAGTCCAAACCTCTGTTGAAATAACTGTGTGAATTACAATGCTTCCACAGGCCTTGTTATAATGTAAATGTGCTTTACAATTTACTGCCATTTCCCTCCCATCCCTGCTGTGAATACGGGCATTAATAGTCATCTCATATATTTAAAGGCAAAAAGGCATCAAAAATAAAAACTCAAGATTCATATTTTCTCCCTTTGGAAAGCAAAAACTAAATCCCCCTCCCCTCCTTATTTTTTTCCTTTTGTTAGTTTTTGCAAAAAGAGCATATGTTTTGTTTATGTATTATGCATTAATGTTTTTTTACAGCTGTCAGGCCTGTAAATTTCACACAAGGTAACAAGGGAAGTTACCTTGCCGTGCGTGGAACATGAATTTCTTTGGGAGAAAAAAAAATGGCTAATGGGACATCAACAGCTCATTTAGGGGATTCATTCAGGTAAGTTAGGCAAAAAGAGATTTGCCCATTTCTACAATTTTACGGACATTTTCCACATCCACTGAGATGCACAGGGACTGTGATTTTTGTAGCCGTCGTCACTGAGCGGGCCAGTCCTGGTCTCACTGTGCTCACTCACGCGTCATTATTACGGGCTGCCTCATACAGAGCAAACTTGGAAACGTACAAATATAAGATATGGCTACGAGAAGTGTTGTCACAGCTCATTCTTTAGTCTCCTTCGATCAGCTAGGCTGTGTTCATAGGCATTAGGACATCAAAGCCTTTACCTGCCTGGGTGAGAGTGCCAAGCACTTTCAACTCATCTGGGTAGGTGCCAAGTGGAAACAGACTAAGTAAAAACTCAATTATATCTGTTTAAGCCACTGTCATTGGTCACCTTGAATTTCAGATTATTTCAGTCCCTGAGAATCTCCTAGAGCAAATGGGTACTCTGGAAAGATACAGCTGGAACCGGATCACACGGGGCAGCCCTGCTCCCTAATCTGAATAAGCGCCTTGCAAACTATGACCCAGATGCCACAGACCCAGCACTGTGGGACAGGATGAGCCAGCCCAATGCCACCTTGAAAAATACACTTCAGGCTTGATCGTCCCTCACTCCTTCCCCTGAGAGAGTACGTGGTCCCTGAACTTTTGCTACTTTAAGTCACATTCTAAAGTTATCATTATATAGGAAGACACAGCTCATTACAAAAGTCCAGTCACTTCCACTAAATCTAGGAAATAAGAAATTGAAACACTATTAGTAGCTTTTTAAAGCGGTCATTGAAGGTCAATTCAGCAGGACAGCCATGAAAATCCAACCGATACTGAAATACGAGGTGCAATATGGATAGCGTATAGCTATTTTTGCATCTTATATGTTTTTTCATTCTGAGACAAAGAAAATCCTAGAGACCATACTTCAAACTGAGAACTCAAAAAACAAATAAGCACAGAAACCCACACATACACCTCTCAGCATACAGACAGAATAGCAAATGAGGATAAGTGAAGCCACACACCAGCCCCCGGCTCCCTGGGCCAAAGGACGGAAAACAAAGTGCAGACAATCAGAACAGCGTGGAACTCCCAAATTGTTTACACCCGATTCTGGGATGCATTTCTTTGTAGTATAGCAAATGCTCTCCAGACTACATTTTTTTGGAAAATGAGTTGGCATTTCTTATGCATTCACCAAGTGGTATTGCGAGGAGCAATCTGAATGCGTGCGGGAAAGAGCTCTCCTCACGCACCCCCGTTACATTCTGCTGCCCAATTGTTTTCTCTAAGTTCATTCCCACGACTTTCACTTTCCTACTCAAGCCCCTTTGTTAGCCTAAACAAAATCATCTTCAAGGTTAAACGTACTCCTAAGGATTGTTCCTGACTCCTTCCAAAATCTTTTAAAATTCATCTGAAGTATGATTTTATATATTTCACTATTTGCTTCTGCAGAGAATGGCATGTCATTTCTTTGCACTGCTTTTATTACTACTAACGTTTATTGAATTTTACTAGGCTCCCGGCATGTTGCATGAATTATCTCTTAAAAATTATGACTTCAGGCCCATAAAAGTGGCAAAAGATGCGGTTATTATTTTTATTTCTTGGATAAGAAAACAGACAGAGAGAGTAAGTAAGTTGGCCGAGGTCTGACAGCAGAAATGGGATGGCAGCAGAAGCAATCTGATTCCAGGGTCTCAAATTCATCACCTCTGCTCTTTCCCCTGTGACTGACATGGGACTCGCAGCCATGTGGGCAGCAGCGGTCTCTCTCCCATGCTGCTTACGAAGGAGAAGTTATAATGTTCTGCAAAGTACTTAGCTATCTTGTTTGAACCAGATGCGTCACCTACCTGCTGTCTGACTTTGGAGAACTGCCTCACCTCTGTAGGTCTCGGCCATCATCACCTGTAAGACGGTGGCAATGTCCACCACACAGTGCCTGCTATGTGATGGTGACACCCACCACACAGTGAGGACTAACTAAAGTCACACATTTAAAGGTGCTTTGGGGATCTAGAGTGCTGGCTGTCCATGGAGAGATTCCTTAGGCGTCCCACCGAGGACAGCAGTTCTATTTCATTTGCGCCAGCATCCCTGTGGTGTCCAGCTCTGCTCCATCCTGCTGTGTGTTTTCAGGCGGTGTGAACCCTTTGAGCCTCAGTTTCATTATCTGTAAAACGGAGAAACTAATTGTGCCAAATTTCAAGGGTTGCTATGAGACCTGATGATTAAAAATCCCCATTAAGTCATTCAGTCTTGCTCCAGGCACACAGCAGGGGGTGGGCAATGTGATTTGCATTGTTATTTACTTGTATTATACATTATTTCCAACCCTTTAAAAACACGTGGGTGCACCTCGAAACCTCCTCCTGTCTCACTCCAAACCCATTTCCCATCAGTCACCCAGTTCTGTCAATTCTATCCCTTATTTGTCTCTGGAACATTCTCTCTCTATGGGGTGTCCCCAAAATCACAATACATAAGAAAATTATAACGACAGCTATCTTGGAATATGTTTGTCATGAGTGGGAGAGAAGACTTCGTGTGTATGGACAAAGACACAGCCAGAATGTAGAGAATATTTTGTAAATATTTTGTAACATTTTGTAATAGATATTTTGTATATAAAGGTACATTTAGCTACAATTTCCCATTTCCTGTATTTATGGTGACTTTTAGGACGCCTGTATTTCTACTGTCCTTAATTGAGGATATTTTCCTGCCAGAATGAGCATCCTGAAACGCGTCCTTCACTAAGACAGTTGACTATCTGGAGACTTTCTCAATCCCCCTCACCGAGCGGGTCAAGCTTTGGCCTCAAGGCCTTGCAGGACCTCATGGGAGGTTTGACCGTGACCTGCTCCATCTGACCCCCAGCCCCTCCCTTTGGCTGTTCCACCCTCATCCACTTAGTCTTCCCAGAACATAAACATACCATTAAAACATGTCATGAACTCAAAAACTTGGGATGAGTCCATCCAGGCATGAGTTTACATAAAACAATAAGAAAGGTAATTTTTTAAGAAGAAATAAGAGCGTAGTAACATATTGCAGTGTGCATGTCATCATCAAACAGCCAGCATCCCTCAGGGACCTGGAGACCAGTCTCTGGGACAGCATCACAGGTGGGAGTGTGGCATCATGCCTGGACATTTAGTCCTCTATGACCCCAGAGACCATGGCACAGTGCTGAGCCTAACCCACTTATTTTAAATTAAAGTCTTCATTTACAGCCTTCTTTAGAAAACAGTTCTTAAACAAGCTTAATTTTATTATTCCCTAACTTGCAGCAAATAAGAGAATTCGTGAGAATGAGGTTATCAAAAGACATGAGCTGAGGTGATCACAGCTATATATGGGAGGAAGAAACAGAAAAATTAAAAAGCAGAAAATAAACTGTATTTTCACCAAATGCATAAAGAAAGGTATCTATTGCCTGGAATGTTGCCTCTTCGTTAAACCCTCCTTGAAGCTTTCCCCTTTGATGTACAATTTCTCTCTCTGAATCCTATAGTTAGTTATGTCTGTGGTGGGTAGAGCCCTCATGCTGCCTGTATAGGTTGTATTTGATCCCCTTTCCTATAGCCGAAGCTATGAAAGCAGGTCTCATCTTCCTCCCAACATTAATTCTAAGGGTCTTCTAAACTCACAAACCTTATTTTGACCAACTGGGATGTGCCAGCAACAGGCCAAGGGCACATGGACCCTGGGGCCAGGATACCTCTTCCCCACAATGTCAAGTTAACTCCATGGATAGTTAAAGCATGACTTTAAAATGGCATGCAAAGTTTTTTTAAAAATTAGTTTTAGAGCTAAAATAGGAGGCCTCAGATAAACTTTGGTTCTGTATATGGCTGCTTTTTCCTGCACCCCTCAACAGTAAACACAAGTACTATTTTCTGTCTTTGAGATTTCTGCTGGAGAACTGGTAAGCATTACCCTCATTAAGATAAAGAGTGAATATCACGTGTTTTATATCTAAGATGGGTGGAACGTGCACATATGATTTCTATCAGCAATGGACAAAGTAAAATACAAAATTTACTTATAAAGACAACGTGCTTGTTTCAAATGCCACAGGCCTTTTTTATCCCTCTCTATGGCACTCGCTGTTTGGGAGGGAGGAAGCTGGATCCACGCGCGTCCTTCTTCCCACCCGGCGCATGTGAAGCAGGCATCACTGTGCTCGGAGGGGAAAATCTCGCCTCTGCACCTGATCGCTCACCAGACTCGGTAGATGCTGGACTTTCTGAACTTGGACTACGATCTCATGTGTACATCAAGTACCATAAATTTTAACATCCAGCATAATCCTGGGCACACAGCAATAACTTGGGTGTTAAAAAGAATATTCAGGAAATATTGATTAGAAGAAGAGCCTCTCTGGGGTTGAATGGAGGCCACAACACAGAAAGTATGAGATTAAAAACAAAACCTGAGAAAGAACGTGAACAAGGGAGCCACAAGCAAGCAAACGCCAGCCATGTTATCCTGTTCCATTCATTATTTAACAAAATTGGACCGAGTGGTAGGCATCGTGCTTGGCATGAGGACACAGGGGGGCGGGGGGGTGATGACAAGGGACACAGGACACAGCCCCTGTTCTCCTGCAGCTTGAAAGGCCCGGTGGAACCAGAAGTGGGTAGGAGCTGTTGTAGATTGTTTCTATTCAAAACTGGTTTAAACACTTTGACAGTCAGGAGAGAATGCAAGTCAGAGCCTAACTGTCCTGTGCATTACAATAGAGCTTGAAAGAGAGTATGGGGCCGGGAGGGGGGACAACAAAGGGTGTAAGTGGCTCCTGGAGGAGCAATTACTGCTCACTGGGCAACCACAATGGCGTGTCTGCCTGCAGAATGTGGAAAGGGGGATGGAAACACCACGGAAGTTGAAATGTAAAGTTCCATAATGTGGAGTAGGGGCTCAGTCTTAAGAATGACATTTGTTGACAGAGATAGGCAAGCAGGCAGAAAGGGAAGAGAACAAAAGGCAGTGTGTGGTGAGAGGTGTGGGTCCAGTTTCAGTCTTCTACAGGTGGCTAGACAGTTCTCCCAGCACCATTTGTTAAATAGTGATTCTTTTCCCCAAGGAATGTTTTTGTTAGACTTATCAAAGATCAAATGATGTTATGTGGCTGGATTCATCTCTAGATTCTCTATTCTATTCCATAAAAAGTTGACTTTCCATTTGATCCTGCAATTCCATCATTAGGTATTTACCCAGAAGAACAAAAATCATCTTTCCACAAAGACATTTGCACCAGAATGTTTATTGCAGCCCAATTCATAATTGCCAAACCATGGAAGCAGCCCAAGTGCCCATCAATCCATGGATGGATTAAGACATTGTGGTATATGTAGACCTTGGAATACTATACACCCATTAAAAAGATGGAGACTTTACATCTTTTATGTTTACATGGATGGAGTTGCAACGTATCCTTCCTAGTAAAGTGTGTCAAGAATGGGAAAAAAAGTATCCAATGTACTCAATACTATTATAAACCCAATCTATAAATGCTTACACATTCATATGAATGATAAAACACAAATATAGTCCCTAGCAAGAGGGAGGGGGCTGAGGGTGATTGGTGGGAGGAGGGAGGGCATTTGGTGGGATCTCACCTAATGTGCACAATGCAAGGGTACACTTCAAAATAACTAAGAGGGAATTATCAATGTCTTACCACAAAAAATAAGTGAGGTCATAGTTATGTTAATCAGTTTGATTTAAGCACTCCACGTGTATGTCAAATCATCACATTGTACTCCATAAATGTATATAGTTATGACTTAATAAAAATTAAATAAAAAAATAGCAAAATCAACCCCCCCTAAAAGACAATATGTCAAATCCTTGTCATGTAATGAGTGATAATGTCATCATGAACTGGCTTGTCCATTTGTCCCTGCATTCTACAATCTGGTAACAATTGAGTACAGTGTCATGTCTGATAACCCCAAAGGGAGATTCTGCAGAAGATTAAGCCTTTCTCCTCTAGATTCAGCCATTCCAACTCACGTGTTGTCAAGATATTGACAAAAATGTTATGGATAAGCCAAGTGGAAATATATAGGGAGGAAATGCACGGTTTTATGGAGGTGGAGGCTGAGCAAGGGGAGAGGAGATGGAATTTCAAAAATTATTGGAATAAAACATGAAATGGCTTCTATTCTATTCAGGATCGTAAATCCACGAGTGATAGTCACTCCCGAGTGTGACTCACTAAAGTTCCCATTCCCAGGCTGTGACTATTCTCTCTTCTCTCTAGTGACATCAAATTGCCTTACTGACTATCCCTTACCCCTAACTGTTCAACGTGAAATTCTCAGATATTCAGACTTAATATCCAAAGTCTTCAAATTGAGGCTTGTGTCCTGTGTTCTCTGATGACTCTGTTCCCAGACTTCTTACACCCACACTCTCACCTACGGCAGAAAAGCTCTCCTACAACACATTGCTTCTTTGACAGAATGTTCTTTGGGGCAAGGTTGCTTCTTTGCCTGGTGGAAATTGGCACCCTCTTTAAGGGATGTTCCAGGCAGAATCAGCAAGAGAAACCCAATACACACAATAGGCTCCATCCCGCTAGCGTTTGCTGAAAGTCCATTCCAGACTTGGCCACTTTCTGCCATCAAGAACTCAAAAGTGCCAAGTGGGGAGACTGCTGTCAAATCCATAATGTCACATTTAGCGGCCATTATAATAATGTCCAGAATTTAGCCAGATGCAAATTGAGTAAAGCCAAAAGCATTCTGGGACATCCCTTAACGGAAAGAATCCTGCTATTTCACCTCATCATTCCACACACAAGAGATAATCAAGATGCTTAACTCCAGGTGAGCAAATCACAAAAAATATCAATGTACTTATAAAGTTATAAGCTTTAATAGACCTTGGAATCCAATTAGCTGCAATTTCGTGGTGGCTAAATAATTTATGTTAATTGCAAATTCATTAGATTATAATTTGCTACAACCAAACCTGTGGCTTCCTGATGTCTTTAAAAACTTGCTTTCTCAAGATGCAGCATAGTATTTTCTATGTTCATTGTTATCCAAATTGTCTAATTTTAGCAATCCAGAATGAATCCTATTACTTAAACCTGGATCATTTTGAGGTTTTCCCTGTTAATACAGAGACATAAACCTAAGAGCGCTGCACCGTCTTATTAAGCCTGCCGATTTCAGCAGCTGTCTGGTATTAGCTGAAAGCAATCTACTGTGAGTGCTTACCAGGCACCCTGCTCCCCTCTGCTCCACAAACAAAAGCCAATTCAGAGACTGGAATCACGCACTCCTGCAAACACCACCCAAGGCTAAAACTCAACCTTCTCCAAGTATGCCCCAAGCCCCTTCACATGCCCTGTGCTGGCCACAACTCCCTCCCTCCAGAACTAGTCACTGTCACAGCTTACATAGCAGCCACTCTCTTATATTTCTCTAGACCAGTGGTTCTCAACCTTCCTAATGCCGCGACCCTTTACTACAGTTCCTCATGTTGTGGTGACCCACAACCATAAAATTATTTTCATTGCTACTTCATAACTGTAACTTTGCTACTGTTATGAATCGTAATGTAAATATCTGATGTGCAGAATGGTCTTAGGCGACCCCTGTGAAAGGGTCATTCAACCCCCAAAGGGGTCACGACCCACAGGTTGAGAACCGCTGCAGACTTTTCTTACCCAATTGTGAATCCTGAAATACTCTTGTTTAGCCTTGCCCAGGTCTAAATTGTTTTGAAATAATTATAGAGTAAGTTCCAAAATGTACAGGATGACTGCACACGTGCATCCGTCCTCTTCCCGGAACATTAGCATCTTGTGTAACATAACTAGAGTTGTGACATAATTAGAAATACATATTTGGTCTCTGGTCCTGGTTCCTGACACAGAGCTCCTAAAACCCTCACCGCTTTCTGAGTGCGAGGGGTGATAGGAACATCTTTTGTTGTAATACTTGGTCTTAGCCCTTGGCTTCTTAAATGAGAGCTGCTAAGACCCTTGGGACCTCCCGAAGGACAAGAGAGTCTTTCTGCATGCTAAAAGATGGCTGGCCCATGGGGCCCTCCACAGCTTCACCATGAGGACTGGCTGCCAGAGGAACCAACCTTGTGATCAGAGGGTTAAAATTTTCAGCCCTGCCCCCTTCCCCTGGAGAATGGAGGGGCATTGGAGGTTATGTTCAATCAACCAATGACAATGATCTAATATATTATGCCTATGTAATGCAACCTCCATAAAACCCCTAGAAAATGAGGTTTGAAGAGCTGGCGACACGTGGAGGTGTTTGGAGGGTGGCACGCCTGGACAGAGCATGGATCTGCCACACCCTTTCCCATGTACCTCGTCCTAGGCTTCCGTTCTATTTGGTTGTTCCTGAGTTGCATGCTTTATAATAAACCTAGAAATAAAAATAAAATTGTAAGTCCCCCACCAACTGAGCAGACCCCTCTTGGCCAAGAAACCCCAGAGAAACCTTAGAATTTGAATTCCTGGCCATGACAGGGTGGGAGGTTGGACATGCCTCTAATGCATGTCCCTTCCCTTGTTAGCCACTGTTAGACTTTCCTAAAGGAAAGATACAGAAACCAGACTCTGGAAAGGCTGGCTCTGCTGCTAATTTCCACTGACCTCGTGACTGCCTTGTCCGTTTGTGTTTTCAACACAGCAACTAACCAGCACTCCATCCTAACAAGAGACCACTGGCCACAGAGTGCTTTGGTCCAGGCCATGGAGGCTGCATACAGGGGGTTTCATGTTCCCTGCTTCACTTTTGATGTCAGAAGGCCATAGCGCTGCCCTGGGATTATCCTAATGCCACCACTTTTTTAATATGGAACCATAAAGAGGCATGAAACCCAAGTGTTCCTGTGCACATTTCTCCTTTCATAAATATTCATGACTCCTCCTATAGCTTGTTAAATATGCAGATTTGGCTAACCCACTCAGCATAAATATCTGCTCCCTTTACCCCTTCTCTGAATGCCTGTCTCTGGCTTCTGGCAGGAGGCTATGCTTCCCAGCCTGTCGGAATAGCCACCTGCAGGCTGCAGTTCATTATAAGTATATAGTAATGTTCTCCTTTCGAATTTGTGAATTTCATGATTCTTCAGTTGACGAAACCATAATAGTAGGTAAGGCATTTCCCTGAGTTCTGTGAGCAAATCTCAAACATGAAAAGGGGTCACAGGAATTCCCTATTTGTAGCCAGTCAGTCAAAAGTGTAGGTGACAACCAGGGTTTTATAAATGGCACTGAAAGTAGGGGCAGTGTTGAGGGACTGAGCTCTTCAACTTGTGGGATCTGATACACTCCAGGTAGACAGTATCAGAATTGAACTGAATCCCAGGGTACTCACTCAGCTGGTATCTGCAGCAAAGTGGAGAATTGCTTAATGTGAAAAATTACACACATTTGATGTCAAAAATATCATGGCTATGGAGAAACAGGTTTGGTCTGTCCTTAAAGGCACACTATGAAAACCATGATGTTGACATTGATATTCTTCAGAAAGCTCCCTCAGATTTTACCAATTATATATATATAGCGTCACTCGTGTGTGCTATGCGATTCTCATCCCATTACATAGCTTTGATAACTTCTACTATGATCAAGACACACAACTGTCCCATTTGCACAAGGCTCCCCTGTGCTGCTGCCCTGTTGGAGCCACAACCACCTCTCCACTCCCAAATCCTAACTGCTGCCAACTGTTAGTCTTTTGTCTATCACTATGATTTCATTATTTCAACAATACTCAAGAGTAATCTATATGTCATGCAACCCTTCCAGTATGTCTTTTTGTCATGTAACATAATTTCCTGGAGGTTCATTCGCTGAGTGTGTTAATGGCATTGCTCCTTTTCATTGTTGCATCGTATTCCATAATAGGGCACAGTTTAGCAATTTACCCACTGACAAACATTTAGGTTGTTTCCAATCTTTGGCTATTATAATAAAGCTGCTGAGAACATGCAGATACGTATTTTTTAATGAATGTAACTTTTTATGTCTCTGAGATAAATGCCAAAATGTATGGTTGTATGGTTAGTGTATTTTTCATTTTAAAAGAAATTGTTAAATGATTTTCCATAGTGACTGTTCCATTTTATATTAATTCCCACCAGCAATATGTACGTACGTGATCTTATTGCTCTGTATTCCTGCCAGTATTTTGTGTTTTTGTTTTGTAAAACATGCATTTAAATTGTTTTTAGTTTACATATTCTCCATCCACCTCTTTTCCTTATAATTTGTTCATTGATGATTTCAGGCAAGTTGAGCTGCAGAGTTTTCCAGTCTGGATTTCATTGAGTACATGCTCATAGCGAAGTTCAACAGGAAGCTGAGTCCAAAGGCTTGGTTAGATTTTACCTGGTCTTTTTTCAAGGCTTTAATTTTGGTCGTGTGCTCTATCAGGAGGCTCACAGTGGTCTGGTAGTCTATATGCCTCTGCTGATAGTAGCCTTCAAAGCACAGTATCCAAATCCATTAATTTATAGGGGTTGATATAATGGTTGTATGCTAATTACACAATTTTATTGTAACTATCATATAAAATAATTTTATAAAGAACCTTCCTCATCTTTCTTTACATTTGCACACCCAGTAGTGCATCTGCATAAAAGCAGGATAAATCTTGATCATTTTCCTTTATCAAGTTTAATAAGATAAATTGGTTCTTTGTTACCTTGCAGAGGTAGGCAAAAATTTTTTAAACACCACTGAGAATTAATGAATGTAAATAAAAGTGATGAGTTACTCTTATTATTAAATAGTGGGTGTTTCTAATTATCATTATTTTTTCCTATCATTATAACTCAAATTATTCCATTTGGGCACAGTGAAGCCTCTTCAAGTTGGATTCTGAGTCCTTTCGACAGACCCCTGTAGTCTCTGATAACTACCTGGGTATTTGCTCAGACAAAATGGTCCAGCCTCACAAACTTTCGGCTGTAAACAGAATCAGCCATTTCTTCAAAAAGCCCTGGTTTCTTTTAGTGAGAAATTGGATTTTAATATCATCATTTGGGCACTAGAAATAATCACTATAGGTTGAGTATCCCTTATCTGAAATCGTTAGGACCAGAAGTGTCTTGGATTAAATTTTTTCTTTATTTTGGAATATTTGCTTATATATATAATGAGATATCTTGGGGAATGGGACCCAAGTTCTAAACATAATATTTATTTATGTTTCATATATAAAGTATACATACAACTTGAGGTAATTTTGTACAATATTTTAAATAACTTTGTACAGTCATCACATGAGATCAAATGGAATTTTCCACTTGTCGTGTTATGTCAGCATTGAAAGCATTTCAAATTTTGGAACATTTAAAATGTCCATCAAGAAAATAAGAACCAGAAGCCAGAAGTCATCAGGATAGTGAAGATATTTAGTCAAGAAATTTAAGTGGAAAAAATATAATAAAGTTAGTTTTATGATAAAATAAAATTTCAGATTGAAGATTGGGGTGCTCAATCCATGTTTTTCCATTGGTCATTTTGTCTAGAAATTTTTAGCAAACAGGGCTAGAATATATAATAAAATATCTTGTGGACTTATTCTGATACTTCCAAATCAATTTCATAACGACAGACTTTTAACTAAACTTTTTTTTTTATAGTATGGCTGTATCTCCATGTTCCAAATCCAAATCCCAGTTCTCAAGTGGAATTTTAATTCTATCACTAAGCGATAGACTATTGCATATTCATTCCATATTTCATTACATGCATTCCAACTTATACATACACCATTACAAATATTACTACCACTGACAGTGGCTACTAATAACAGTTACATTATTATTATTATTTTTATTGTTGGGGATTCATTGAGGGTACAATAAACCAGGTTACACTGATTGCATTTGCTAGGTAAAGTCCCTACAATCGTGTTTTGCCCCCAAAAGGTGTGGCACACACCAAGACCCCACCCCCCTCGTTCCTTCCCTCTCTCTGCTCTTCCTGTCCCCACCCCGCCCACATTCTTTCTCTCTCTGCTCTCCCCTTCCCTCACCCCCAAACTATTTTTTTTTAAAGACAATATATTATCATCAACGAACTATGTAGTTGATAGTCTTAAGGTTGGTTATTTGTGCATTTGGTTTCTTATTATGCTGTCTT
>CAUYRH010039061.1:0-14122 GCA_963574655.1 Perodicticus potto
TGTATCACTGTCCCTCCGGAGAAACCCTAACTGCCCCCGTCTATCATCGCCTGATTCAGCAGGAAGCAGTTAGATCGAGTCTTCGCCCCTTTTCCCTAACAGCAGTTAGGGTTTCTACTCGGAGAGGGAGAATTGATGCAGGACATCTGGTGCCCTAGCCAGCCCAGTGGAGCTGGCGGACCTGCTGCCTCCTCCTTGGTGGTGTTGGTGCTGCGGCAGTCAGCTGAAGAGCCAGCGGGCTGGATGACAGGCAAGGACGGGGACCTCCAACGCCCACCAGAGGCTCCAATAGCCAAAAAGGCTGGACAACTGCTGAGGAGACACCTGTGCCTTGGTGTCTCCTTCGCTTTACACTTAGGACTAAATATGGAACTCCCATTACCTATGCCTAGGTCAATTTCTTGTGAATTTCCTAGGCCTCAATTTCATGAATGGACTTTGTCCATTCATTGATACACTCATTCACCTTGCCCCCGGCGGAAAGGACTGTATTCATTCGTTTCCTGGCCAAGGAACCCATACACCTATGTATACCCAGAGGCTAAAGGCCTAAAGGAGGAGACGGGGAAAGACCGGGAGAGGAACAGAGAGAGCTTCTCTCTCCCCACTTGAATTCTCTCCCTCTACCAGGAGCTTTAGTGTTTTCTGTATTCTTTTCTGTAAATCAATTCTGTCTTATCACTGAGGGGTGGGGGATGGGGAAATAATGTAATGAAGAATAATAAAATACATGTATTTAACAATAAAAGAAAAAAAAAAGAAA
Source organism: Perodicticus potto (assembly GCA_963574655.1). Classification (NCBI taxonomy): domain Eukaryota; kingdom Metazoa; phylum Chordata; class Mammalia; order Primates; family Lorisidae; genus Perodicticus; species Perodicticus potto. The sequence continues at coordinate 764 of CAUYRH010039061.1, forward strand.
TCCCTAGAAAACATAACAGTGCACATACGCACACACACTTGTACACACAATTGCTGAGAGCTAGGCTGAGAGAAAATAGGAGCAAAACACAGGAAGAAGCAGAGTAAGAGGCAAGGAAAGTGCCCAGTAGACTCTTGGAATGCTATATAGCAAAACAAATAAATGCATAGTAAGTAATTTAATAGACAGTCTTAGAAGAGACGTCTTGTGCCCACGAGCAGCAGTGGCTCGTGAAGGAACCAGGAGAATGTAGGACTGGCTGGACTAAATTAAGTTCCAGAACAAAAAAAATCTATCTCTGTTTCAACAAAAATGGTGGTGTTGACTCACAGACTCACAGAGACTCCAAGAATGTGCTACCCCTTTCTCTTTCTCCCTCGCTCCAGGAAACTCTAATTCCACGTCCAGAAATATCCACCTTATTCAACATGAGTGTCAAAGAAAACATAAGCACAACACATATACAAAGAGCTTTAAAAATGCTTGGAAAATCAGAAAACTTTTCTGAAAATCAAGAAAATTAAAAACAAATATTTTAAATATGTTATGCTGTGATCCATCAGTTTAGCCTCTGGACATTAATACTCCTTTTCTTTATATGTGCTTACTCATTTAAAAAAGTGGTAAACACCCCTCATATCCATTTATAGGGCAGTGGTTAAATAAACAACAATATAGCTACATGTTGGAATATTATGAAGCTGTGAAAAAGAATGAGCATAGTCTGTGTATGCTAATGTAAAAGGCTTTCCAGAATATATTAAGTGAAAATTGTAAGATGTAAAGCAATATATATGATGTACCAAATTTTGAACAAGAAAGGAGGAAATATATAATTACATATATATATATTTGCATTTGCTTGTATTTGCCAAAACAGACACCAGAATAATAAATAAAACTCTAATAAATGTTTATTTCCCAAAAGGAATGGGAGGAACAGAGGCAGTGTCAATTGTAAGATATCAAAATATATGCCTTTTACCTTTTTATGGAGTTTTTCATTTTAAACCTCACGGATCTATTCCCAATGAGCTACATATTGAAAATAAAATATGGTGTTCAAAAAGAATCTTTTAGCATAAAGGTAATCAGGATATTATTTTTTCTGAGGATGATTTTGAAAATGTCAAACTTTAGCTATCCATGATGCCAAGTCACTTTCTATTTTACTCTTACACAAGAAAAGTCAGTGAGGAGAGAGGCTGAAGTACCAATGCAGGCTAAAGGACAGCCAGACAGAGCAGATAACAGCATAGTCATCTCAGGTGCGCTGGTAACTGCCTCCTGGGGAGTTTCTGAATATGAAGTATAATTTTGTTCAAAAATGGTACTATGTCCAAATCTTCACTCTTTGATCCTGCATGTCACCTCAGGCAATCCATTTTCAATCAACAAAAACACTTATGTGACTGCAAAAATCATTAGGTGATTCACCAAATAATTATTTCGTGCTAGTAGGTGACGAGCACTCTGACAAACACTATATATTATGGTCAATTATGCAGAGCCTTCTACAGAGGTAAGTAGAAGAAAGGGCAAGAAACAAATAGCAAGAAAGTAAACAAATACATATCATAATTACAAATTATGAAACAGGACACGATATAGAGATAAGGAATGAATGGAAGATTGACTACAATAAGGTCTCCAGGGAAAGTTTCTCTAAAAAGATGACATTTAAGCCAAGACCTGAGACACATACGAATTCTTTGTGAGAACACTGGAGAGAGTGGAGGTCTAAGCTCGGGGAGCACCTGGTGCTCCATGTGAAGGGTTCAGATGAGAAAGAAATCAACTTGCTGGTGCAAATGGCTGGAGTCCATCGGACCAGAGCATAGAGGGTGAGGCCATGCTGGTGTAAGGGGAGCTCTAGGAGGGGGGTGACAGGTTGATCAGCAGGGCTTATAGCTACATCAACGTGCCTGGACTAAAAGAAGGTGCATAGCGAGGTTTTGTATGTCATGCTGGGACCTATATTTCAGGAAAGAGTATTTCTGTGGCTGTGTAGAGATTCAATCACAAAGGGAGTGGCCGTGTTCTGTATGCACAGAGGTTAGTTTGGAGATATATTGTGGTGGTAGAGTTAAAATAATATCAGCCCAGGCTGGAGGGTGGCAATGCACGATGGAGAGAAGGGCATCACCCTGAAATACACCTAGGAGATGGAGATGATAGGAATTAGTGATGAATTAGATAGAGAGGAAAACAGGGAAAAATAATGAGTGACTCCCAGGTTACAGGACTAAGCAATGAGTTGAATGATGTCTAAAAAAGGGAAGAGAGAAGGAGGGTTGGGGTTTTGGAGGGAAATATAAACTCAAACATAGGGAGGCGCCTATGGCTCATCAAGTAGGGCGGCGGCCCCATATACCAAAGGTGGCGGGTTCAAACCCGGCCTCGGCCAAACTGCAAAACAGAAAAATAGCTGGGCATTGTGGTGGGTGCCTGTAGTCCCAGCTACTCGGGAGGCTGAGGCAAGAGAATCGCCTAAGCCCAGGAGTTGTAGGTCGCTGTGAGCTGTGTGACGCCACGGCACTCTACCAATGGCAATAAAGTAAGACTCTGTCTCTACAAAAAAAACCAACTCAAACATAGGTATATTTGTGTGAGATGTCTTAGAAGCATCCATGAGAGGGTGTTATACAGACAAGTATGTGAGTCAGGAGTCAGAGGAGGGGTTAGCACCAGAGACGCAAAGGTAGGAGTCGTTGGCCTAAAAATGATATTTTAAGCCATGAGGACAAATAAGATTATTTATAGAAACAAAAGGGTTAGAGTTCAGAAGACACACCCAACTGTAAGCACCATAGTGGGAGGCTTTCAGATTTTGTGATAGAAATTCTCTCTTCTCTTCCATGAGGTCTGAGGCGAAACAGAAAGCAGGACTAGAGAGTGAGCCCTTCAAGGGAGAGGTGATAGCTACTCTTCTTTATTTCAAAGAAGAGTAGATGTTTGAAAGAAAGAAGAGATGTTGTCACACAGAAGGGGCAAACAGGAGGAGAAGTGGGTAGCCTGAGAGGAGAAGAGGGCAGAGTGTTCTTGATGAAGGAAAGTCAAAAGTTAACAAAGGCACAGAGATGCCACACAGCCAGGGCCATTGCACAGCATTAAACAGAGCCAACAGATTAACAGAGCTGGAGTGAAGGGCACTGGAGCGAAGAGGGAGGGGCTGGCTGACAGGCTTAGGAGGCGAGACTGGGTTCTCTGGAAGGCATGGAGTCGCTGGAAACTGGAAACACTCATAAGAAAAATGTCACTTGGACCACAATGCAAATAATGGATGTGAGGGATGTAAAAGGAGTGGCAAATCGAGGCACTTACTGCAGGGGTCCAAGTGAGAGATGGCGACACCCTGAAATAAGGCTCCAGGAATGGGGAAGCACCGATTAGAAAGACAGTAAGATTTATTTGACAGGACCTAGTTGTCAAATTGTGATAATTATACAGGGAGCCCAGGTAAAAGTTCACAGCATAATGTCGGTGAGCAGTTACAATTACAGTGCAGCAGAGAGGACGGGCAGGTGAAAAGGACAGAGAAGCAGCAGCAAAGAACAAGTTGTGATGGAGTCAGGGCAAGAATGAATTGGTGGTGAGAATGATAAGGTCAAGGGCACAGAATGGTAGAGACAATAGGACCTGGAACACAAAGCTATCCACTGCAATTAGCATTTATGAAAAAGGAAACAGATGACAAGAAGGTTTTAAACTAATTTTTAGAGAATTGGTAATAAGGAATTGTAGGAAGTAAATAAAAATCAGTTGTTCAGGACCCCTCATTATAAATTGGTTTATATCTTCAGCATAAGATAAAGTGCATATCAACGGCACCCGAATGGTTTTGTGAGTAAATATAAAACAATGATGATAACTTTCTCAGATTCACTCACTATCTTACTCCTCAAACTCTATTTTCTTCTTAAGGTCATAAGTTCCCCAAACGTAATTTCTCCTTACCATGGAGATTTTCAGGAACATAACCTTCAAGGTTGGAAAGGAAATACCGTATCTGAGAATAGATTCTGCAATCAGTTAGCCACCGAACCTCCCTAGGCTTTTGTTTCCTCATCTGTAAAATGAAGTGTTTGAATTGGATGACCTCTAGGGTCTCTTCCACTGTGAGACATCTATGAGTCTGTGAATTTAACTGTTATCTCCAAAATGTTCCTGTGACTCTCCGAGTGCTCTTGGCAATAAGACTAAAAGTGGTGGGTCTGCAAACCACAGCCTGCCTGCCTGCCTTATTGCTTGCTTAAAATAGGTTTCTTCTCCCTTTGTATCTCAATTTTTATTTCTGTAAAAAGGGAGACACATTTGTAAAGGCAAATCTTAGAACTGTAGAAACTGAACAAGCAAGGTATCTTGTAAAAAGTAAATAATCATTACATAGTTCTTGATTAAATGAATAGAGAAATATGTACTCAGTTGCCATCCACTCCAACAAACCAGAATCCCTTCTATGGCATCCCTGACTATTTACCTCTTTTTAAATATCTTCAGCCATGGGGAACTCCTGATCTCATGGGGTGCCTGTGAGTCCTTATGGCTGGCAGAAGGAGTAAAGTCATGTTGTGGGAATAGATGCCCGAGTGAGGTAGCAGTTCTGCCTAGCCCGGGCACGGCCAGACGGCAAGGTCAAAGGTGTACGTAGCAGCAAATTCTAGTCTACAAAGCCGGAGTTAAGTAGGGGTTAGAGGGCTTTCAGGGAGCACAAATTGAAGGAAGAGTAACCAAAGGGACACTACTGAGATGTAAAGCTTTATCAGAATAAGTCCCAGAAATTTTGAAAAAGAAAAGAAATCCTTGCGATTAAAATAAAGACAAGTGAACCTTGTTTCCATGGTGATTTGCCACCCCCGAAGACCTTAACTCTATTTCACTCCTTCGCTGTGTAGAAGACACTGTCTCATTTCTAGACAGCTCTCTTAGGTTTTGCCAAAGAATGACCTAAAATGTGCCTCTATAATAACTTTACCCACTAGTCATGGGATACTTCAAGTACCTGAAAATGTCAGCCACATCAGCTAGCTTTAAATAAAAAATGAAAAATTTTAGCTAAAAAGTTTTGAGCATATGAACACCTTTGTACCCTCTACTCAGCTTAAGGAACAAAATATTACAGCTGCAATTCAAATTTTCTAACCCTTTAGAAAGTAGTGATGCCACTTTCTTTTCTCCCTAAAATAAAGGATCTCCTAAATATACTCATAAAAGATATATAGCAAGTTTTTGTTTTTAAACTTCATATACATGGCATTACACTGCGCCTACAATTCTGCAACTCGCCTTTTCTCTGAAAACTCTACATCTGAGATTTATCCATATTGCTATGTAGTTCATGAGTGTTTTTTTTAAACAGGCTAAGTAGACCACAATTTATTCATTATTTCCCTGGACATTAGGCTTATGAAGTGACATCTTTAAAAGTGGAATCTTCAAAAATAAATAAATAAATATATAAAAGTGGAATCTTCATTTGCTTGACCAGTCCTAGCCTCCAGACTGATGCTTTTTCACTTGCCGATTGGGAGACTTCTGATGGATCTCATCTGCAGCCTACAGAAAAATGTAGAGACAATTTGGTAAATAGTCTAGTAAGAAAAGGAGGATTTTTTCTCTTTCCCTCTCCTTCCTCCCTTCCTTCCTCTCTCTCTCTCCCTCCCTCCCTCCCTCCCTGTCTCTCTTTCTTTCTCTTTCTTTCTTTCTTTCTTTCTTTCTTTCTTTCTTTCTTTCTTTCTTTCTTTCTTTCTTTCTTTCTTTCTTTCTTTCTTTCTTTTTTGTTCTCTCTCTCTCTCTCTCTTTCTCTCTCTTTCTTTTCTTCTCATTCTGTTGCCCAGGATAGAGTGCCATGGCTTCAGCCTAGCTCGCAGCAACCTTAAACTCCTTGGTGTAAGTGATCCTCCTGCCTGAGCCTCCCATGTACCTGGGACTACAAGAACCAGCCACGATACTCAGCTCATTTTTCTCTTTTTAGTAGAGATTCTCTGGCTGGTCTTGAACTTCTGAGCTCAAGAGTTCCCAGAGTACTAGGATTATAGGTGTGATCCACCACCCCCAGGTTGAAAAGGAGGTGTTTTGATAGTCCCTTACATTTCCTAGGTGGAAATCCTCAAGGCACATAATGAAATGCAATTACAACTACCTTTAATCTTCTTTGTGACATAAAGGAATGTTTTCCCCTGATTTAGCCACATAAGTGAGAATGAGCATGGTACCTCAAACAAGGAGGGGAGATTTAAGTGTTTTGAAGAAACCATTTATTGTACCTCTGGGCAGCTGTAGAAAGGCCAGCTAATGGGGGGAGACAGGGCTGTGCTCCCAATGTTTCGTCTCATCCCCACAGGGCATTTGTTATCTGACTTGGTGCTGTCCTGTAAAACAAACTTCATAAGCACGCATTTTTACACCCATATACACGTGTTTATCTGTGTATGTTCACACATGCATGTAACTAGAAAAATAGATTTCAAAAAGTAAAAGTAGCTATCCACTGGTGTTGAGACTGTGATGGTTTTCTGGGTGGTTTCCTCTGTGCTGGCGCCGCATGGGGCAGGGGAGACTCCAGGAGGAACTGCACCAATGTGGCCTTGCCCGGCACCAGAATTTTCCAAGTGCTGTACTATAAACATCAATTCATTTTGAAATAAGAAAAGACCAATAAAAGTGAACATTTTTAAAGCCTTTATTGGATGTGCTATCTGAATTAAGCTACGAATGTAAAGAGATAATTTGTTTTAATTGCAGCTATTTCACGGACAAGATAAAATTGCACCATTTAAGATACTACTAATATGGTTAAGTAAGTTCTTTTGTTGGCATCCTTGCAGACGTTTAGAAAGAGAGTGTTGCAGATACAGAGAGGGAGAGGAATCCTGTGTGCAGCTTCTGTTTGTCCAGGGATGGGAACAGGGTTGGGGTGAGGATGAAGCAAGCAGAGCTATGTGTGGTCAGCCCTGCTGGACCTTGGCACCTACCTCTCTCCCAATTGTCCTGTCTTATCGTCTGGAATCAGCCTGCCCAACCTCCTATCTTCACGTTTGTTTCACTATGATAGTCATTCTCTATGCCCGGCCCCTCCTGCCCTTGAATTCTCATCACTGCCACCTTGAATATTGAACAGAAATAATTTTACTATTATTTGTGGTTTTTACTGAAAGTCATATGTGGTGGAATCAGATTTTCAAGGTTTTTGTTTCTATCATCAGGACTTCTGCTTGAATCCTAAAACCATCCAGAGCAATTTCACAGGCAGCCAGCCAGGTTGGCCTACCTGGGTAGGTCAGGGGCAGCCCGGGACCCTGCCCTCCACCCGTCCATTTCTTCAGGTGGACAGCCTCCAATTTGCCCTCATTCTCTTCCTTGTTCCTTCTGTCTCAACAGTACGCTCTCTGAAGGCAGGACTAGGTCTACATTTGGCTACCATTTGTTTATCCACAGTCCCTGGCAATACTGCACAGAGTGGGCACTTAACATTATTTATTAAATCAATGATAGTTAACATTATTTATTAAATCAACGAGTGACCATCAGTATAGGCATTTCAATGGAAAGTCAGAAAATGTTAACAAGGGAGTGTGAAGAGCAAACATCAGCAGCAGCTGGAAATTCAGCCCTAAGAGTGTCTGATTAGTTCATCTGAAAAGAGTGCATACACCATTGCCTCTTTCCTCAATTACAGCTGTGGGCTCAATGCCTGATGAAAACTTTTTTTCATAGCTAGTCAACACCTCCTCCAGCAAATGATCCTTAACTGCCGATGCTAAACCTGAGGCTCCTCTACCTGCCAGAACAGCCCTGGAATCCCCTGGTGGGGACTTTACTGAACACCTCGAGAGGAAACCTGCCTTCGTCATTCTAAAGCCCAGGAGCAGGCAGCCCACAGCCAGCAGCAGTGACCATCCAGAAGTCTGTCTCAGGATTCTCAGAAGGAAGCTGAGCCTTTGAAGCTCTCTCTCGTTTTCTCCTGCAGAGATCTCAAAATCAAAATATTCTGAATTGAATTCATTGTCTTACTCTTCCTCCCCAATGGCTGTTCCTCTCATACCCTTCATTATTTTCTCAAATCGTCTAATTGAACACTCAGAGATCATCTTGAATTCTTGTATTCCTCACTCCTGGTATTAGTTTGTTAGGGCTTCCATGACAAAAAATACCATAGAATGGGTGACTTAAACAGTGCTGTTTGGGGAGGTTAGAAATCTGATCACAAGGTGTCAGTGGAGTCGGTTTCTTCTGAGGCCTCTCCCGCTGGCTTATAGATACCCACCTTTCCCAGATATTTTCACACTGTATTCCTCTCTGTGTGAGTCTGCACTCACATTTTCCCATTCTTATAAGTCATGTTGAATTAAGGCCACCCTATTGACTTCATTTTACTTAATTACCTCTTTAAAGATTCTTCACCAAATACAGACAGATACTGGGGGTGAGACTTCAACATAGGAATTCAGCCTGTAACATTACCCCATCCTTCAGCACTGCCTAGTGATGACTGAGATCCCAGCCCCATCGGTTACTCTATGTGTGATTAGAGAGTAATTACTTAACATTCTGAGTCAGTCGGGTTCCAGAAACTAACTCAAAGTCCTTTAATCAGAAAAGAAATGTATTAAAATTATCACAGCCAAGAGAAATTTAAAAAGGGCCAGAGAACCAGCATGGAGGTTAGCTAGTCAAAGGACACATTACAAATCCAGACGTGCAGAGCTGTCTCTCCCACCTGTAGTGGGGGCTGCTGTGTGTGCATTCCCAACCCCACAGTCACGGGCAGCTGGCATTGCTGCTGGAGCCACTGCAATGGAAGCTGGGTGCAGAATAGGACTCCTGCTGCTGCTTTCTCCAGAAGTTTCCCACACAAACCCTCTTTCTTCGCATCTTTAGATTCTGGGAAAAACTCTGACTTGGGCACATCTGTTGGTGGAGACTCTCTCAAGGTCAGTACTGTGGCTACCAAGAATTATGGAAAAAGTGAGTATTTGGTACTTTCAACTTCTATATTTGAAGCTGATTTTTGCTTTCCAGCAAGACTTATTCATAAGGCACGGCATTCTAGAAGCACAGAAAAGGGCTTCAGATGCTAGGCACTCCAAAAGTAGGAAAATACATACTACCTCCTGTAATTTTAAGTTGCTTTATGTACAAAATGTATCTAATAATAGCACCTACTTGCCAAGGTTATTATTGGAACTAAACAGGACTGTATATGTGAATCGGTATGTTGAACAGCCTGAGGATTTTTAGGTCCCCAAATAAAATGCTTTTAATTTGTTTCCATCTATTTGCTGTGCTGTGTTGGGTCTTCCTTTGCCATGCCTTGTCATTGTGGGTGGATCCCATAGCTTTCTGGTCATTTCCTGTTATTAGAAATAAACCCAGTGAAGCCTAATTCATGACAGCACAGCCCAGTTTAAAATTTGAATCCCAGATTTATTTTAATGTGGTTGGGAATAACTCAGAGACAGAAGTTTCTGCAGATGCACGGGTCCTATTTGTTTTTTATTATATTGTCCCAAAGGGGGCCTGTTGGAGGCAGGGCATTGCTGGATTCACTGTGGCACACTGCCTCATGAAGACAGGGACTTCCCTTTTTGATAGGACAAGTGTACAAGTGGCTTTGCATGAGTGAGTAAACATCTGTGGTTCAGGCACTAAGTATTCTTAGTTTAAGTGCTAGGAATTTAAGGCAATGCTGGTAAATACCACCTTCCTCACACTTGGTGACCTTGGGAGCCCTGGTTCCATGAGAAGTGGAGTAGAAAGGAAGATTTTCTTTGTGGGGGCAAGTGATATCCCAGTGCAGTTAGCTCATTATCAGACAACTTGGAGACAGCTTTAAGCATAGTCGAAATTACTGGACACTCCCGTTTGTCTTCACAAAAGTTCTTCCCCTCCTCAGGGCACAAGTCTGTCCCCTGGCTCTGTAGTGGGGAGTAGGGCACAGGCTATTCTCAAATTTCTGAGATTCCCCTTTATTTGGGTCTTGATCCTCAGATTTAGGGAAGCTTGGGGATAGGGATGAAGAAAGTACTAAAAAGTCTTCTTCCTTAACTGCTCTAAGACCTCTATTGGCTGCTGAATCTGGTGCCTGGCTGGCACATGCTGCCGGCTCCTTATAGAGCTATAAGATGTGGTTGTTCTGACACAAATATTCCACCATCAACCTTTGCCTTAGTTCCTATCTCCGTCCCTTGCCCTGTAGCAGCCTTCCTGGCCTAGTGCCAGCTAAGTAGCCCAAGCCTGCTTATTGGTCCTTGGAAATACATTCTTCTTTTAATGTTAAATACAGTGACTATCGGCCTTCCCAACACTGTCCCCTATTTTGCCTGGTCTTTACTCTTCAGTTTCTTTCCCTTGTTCAAATATACACAGAGGAGACATGAGAAAATCCACTCCATAAGCAGACATTCAACTGGGACAGGAGGTGCCACTTTTCCCTGGAGGCTGCCTGCCACACCACAGCCCCTGGAAGTGTGTGTCTTGGACCGCACATCCTCTCCAGGAAAATGGGAGCACCCTCCTCTCCTGCACTGGCAGAGAAGGGAAGAAGAAAGCTATAATCCCATTTCTCTAACACTAACTTTCTCTTGTGTGATGTGGTTAACAGCTCAAATCTCCCTTCATTTCTTTTTATTTAAGTTTTCTTAGTAGGGCTGTCTGCAGTCTGCCCTATCTGCCAGAGTCTGGGGGTTATACCCAGAACCAGTCCCCACTGTCTAGTTTTGCCTTTTTTAGGGTACCCCAGCACTTGCCAGCAGCTGGGCCGGCCCCCAGCTCTGTCATGCTCAAGTTGGGGAGATGGCTACCCCCACCCACATCACCCTCCTCTTGTAGGACACTCGTAGGCTAAAGATGTAGAGTTTGGAAACATACTCTGCTCCTTTTTGAGGTTACGTCTCCCCTCCAAAATGCATTGCTTTTGTTTACTTTCCAGAACCTCCAGATAGTTTTTTTTGTATTTTTGTCCAGAGTTTACAGTTATCTATGGCTTCTGGGAGCCATCTCTACCTTGCCAAAAGCAGAACTGCTCTTACGCATTTCAAATTCTTTTCTCCATCTACCACAGCATTGTAATACATGGTCGGGACTTAATAATTAGACTAATGAAGAAATTAAAGGGATCATATTGGTTTTCTTCTCTCCCTTTCACATCTCGAATCACTGTTATTACACATTTGGTCTCAGCTATACAATTCACCTATTGTGGCTTAGAATTTCTATTACCTGAAACTCTCCAACACCCAGAGGACCTGACAGAGCCTAGGAAAGAGTGTGAAAGATAAAGATTTTTCTGCTCTCTGGTAGTGACCCATAGAGGCTCTTTCTGCATCCAAAACAGGGTCCACAGCAGACCAGGCAGAGTGGGACATGTAAGTAGAGACAGCCCTGGCAGTAGACGCAGAGGGAAGAAGGACTTGTGGGCTGGGGGGTCAAGGGTCTTGTGTCTTAGCAATGCGTGTAGTAAGGAAATTTAAGGAGTGTAAGAAGAAAGCATGGAAGACAGAGGCGGGCTCAGTCTACCTCTGGTTATTTTTGCACGCCTTTAACTTTATTCTCTACTGCAACACTCCATTTTCCTTTTTAATTTTCCTTTCTGTTCTGTATTCAAGTAATCCCAGAAAACTCCTGTCAAACTCTACGGGTACATGTGGAAGTACTTAAGGAAGAGTTATATCTTGACGTACTTGCTTTGCTGGTAATAATGATTTAATAAGCTTAAAACCAATATTCAAGTATTAGTTGTAAGTAGGTTAGGAATTGAATTAAGAAAATGATTGCAGAGAATGGGCAAAGGAAAACAGAAACAGGAGAAAAGTGGATGCAGGAAACTCTGAACCCAGTGCAAAATGCACTGCTGAAGGCCTGGCACCTTTGAAACTCCAGAAGCCTCTTGCTGAAACTCCACCCCTCCCTGGCAGGACTCTGGTCTCTAAGCCAGTAAGACTCACTGTAAGGGGTGGGGCTACTCACTCTGAGAGAGGGTGTGCTTTTGTAAATTTAGAGTATGCAGAATGTTTAAACCTTGTTAAAGACAGCAAGATTGCTCTGGACCAGATAAGGAGATAAAAATACCTCTTTTCTTCTATCACCTTGGTATGACCAGAAGTGTCTGTCTGTCTGAACAACAAGTGCCCTAAGTATTAATTGTCACTCCTGTGATTTGTATGTGTGGCCTCATTGGGGTCTTCTCTGACATCCTGCTTCTGGACTGTGTTCACCATCCCATGTTCTGTTTGTATTAAAATCATAAATACCTTAGGCAGCGGTTCTCAACCTGTGGGTTGTGACCCCTTTGTAACAAGGAAAGTACATCATGGCATTAGGAAGGTTGAGAACCACTGCCTTAGAGCAATAATAATAAAATGTAAATCTATCCAATTAACATAGTTAAAGAAATAGTTTAATTAGAAAAATGCAAGCCTTTCCCTCATGAGATTTATGATGAAAACAAGGATATGTGAAATAAAAGTGAAGCTGGCCTGGAGCAAGATGGTGCATGTGTGTTGAACCTTATGAACCTGTCCCAGCTACTTCTTAAACTTTCTTTTGTCTCTTGTTTTTTCATTTTTCTTCATCCTCTCATTTAGACCAAGCCACTGGGAGGAAACCCATAGCATAGTTGGGGCTGGTCCCCCAAAAAACTATCCAGGGCACTTTCCCCAGTAATCTCCACCTGAAAATCCCAATCCTTTCAGAACTCTTTGTTCTTTTGGGGGCTTTTCATTTTTTCTTTATGACCGACTTTGAAGTATCTGGTTATTCAGAAAATCTTATTGAAACTTAATGTTAGAGAATGATTAGAGAGTGCTTATGCCAAATACTTTTCGTCATTGACCAAAGAAATTGGCCCATACGATTAGACATGGGAGAATTTAGGCATTGTATTATCTGTATCTTTTCCTTACTTATACGAGCCAAACCTAAAATGATATTTTATTCTTATTTTCATGCTTCTGTTTTCTACTCCAGATAACAATATTAATTCATAAGGCTTAAAGGAAACTTGAAATTATTATCATGTTTAAGGAAAAGAATACAAATAATCTATACCTTAGAATTCATTGAACGTTGCTATCATTTTAGTATCATTTTAGTGTATATCATAGGAAATTTATCTGTTAAATGTTTATCTTACATTATTATTTTAGTCAATTTTTCCCCACTGAATGCCATATCATTGACATGTCTCAGAGCTAGGTGTCTTTAAAAGATTATTTTTTTAAATAATTTTATTAAATCATAATTGTGTACATTGGTGCAATCATAGGGCAGAATGTGCTTCATATACAATCAGAAACATTTTGATTGTACTGTGAGAGATAGCCCTCATAGCATTTTCTTAATGACTATATAAAGACATTG
>CAUYRH010039063.1:0-25940 GCA_963574655.1 Perodicticus potto
CGCCTGTAGTCCCAGCTACTTGGGAGGCAGAGGCAGGAGACTCGCTTGAGCCCAGGAATTGGAGGTTGCTGTGAGCTGTGATGCCACAGCACTCTATCCAGGGTGACAGCTTGAAGCTCTGTCTCAAAAAAAAAAAAAAGAAAAGAAAAATGCATCTGAGGCACGTCCATGAAAGCACACACTTTAAATCAGTGTGCTGCCTAGGGAGATTTTATGATCACAGGACTTCAGATCTCAAGAGAGCCAGAGAAGCAATGCTTCAAATACTTACACTAATTAAAATCCCTATTGAAGAAGAATCTGGATTAGTTTTCACTTTTCTCTTTCAAGAAATGACAGATACAATAGAAAGGATATTAGGTCTCCTTAAGAAGAAACAGAACTTTTAAGTGAATAGAATCTGGCCTCCACACCTACCAGTGCAGAGTTTTTACCCAGAATGTGTGAGCTGATTGTTCAGTGATTGTTTAAGATTTATAAATAATATTACACCTGAAGCAAAAGGCAGGGGACCAGAAATGTTGCATTTATTTCGATTGTAATTTAGCATCATAGGAAAAGGCACATTCCCAGAGGCTCCCTGTATAAAATAAAGCCACAGGGAGTTATGGAAGAGAGCCCACACCCAGATTCTGAGGACAGAAGTCAGAGTCCAGTACAGAGAATGTCACACAGGTAGGCAGAAATAAGTCGCTGGCTGGTGGCAGTGGGTATATGCAAACTATTTAAGGATAATTAACAGGTTCAGGTAGGAAAATCGTGGACAGGTAGAATGTATTTTCTAATAAAGCAAGTTCATTGTTTAGATGACTAATGCCCTAGAGATTTCAGTTCTTTAGAACAAAGTACAGTAAAATGCAAAGCTAAGAATTCCATGGCAACTGGTTAAAAAGGACTTCAAGGGTCTTGTTCTTTGAAACATCGTCTTTTATGTAATATCTTTCAGTTTGAATAGAAATTTGGATTGATACGCAGTAAGTGCATATAAAACAAATGGTATGGACCTCTTATTTCTTGTTTCAACACTGTATGAGATACTTGATTGTAAAATCACAAATACATCACTGCCATTTGTCATTTAGTTTCTGGAAACTTCTAATTTTGAGCATTTCCCCCTGTCATTCAACCTGTTTCTTGCAGAGATACTCCTAACGCCAAATCTCTTTTCATAACACTTATGACTGGTCACCTTATAATCATTTGCTCAAGAGCTGATTTCCTTGGCTGGATGACAAGAAAAGCAAAAGATTCACATATAATGAAGAGATGCTCTTTCTCTCCCCAAGAGTAGGGGGGAGATGAATTTCTATGCATCTAATTAAAATTTCAAAGTGACAAGTACTATTATTTTTAAAATAAGGGTAAGTGCTATGAAAGCACAGGGGCAGGGGGGTCAAATTTTTCCAAGTAGGGGGAATAAAAATTAAGTTTGAGGCAGTAACGGTTAGGCAGGGTGGCAAAAAATTAACTGGGTTCATCCGGCACCTGGCAGGAGAAGCTGCCTGTGAGCAGGGCTGATGTAGTGAAAGAGCACTCTTGCCTGCCTGGTCTTGGCAAGCTCTTTAGTGATATTTGAATTAACTGGGTATTATCAAGCGCAAAAGACATAAAATGAAGTTGGAAAGATAAGTTACTTTCAGTGCTGAGATTGGGAATGGTGAGTAAAGAAGGCATTTAAAGCAGCATATGGATGCAATCAGAACAGTGTTTTAGAAAGATAACCCCCTCAAAGATGTGGATAATGGATTGAAGGATTACATGCCTGGAGGAGAATGAACCAGACAGGAAACTATTTTAATACTTTGTGTGAGATTTAGAGTCATGGCAATGGGGAAGGAGAGAGGGAATGGATTTGACAGACATGGTGTGTGGAATTTTAAAGAGTTGGGGGCAGAAAGAAGGCAAGGAGAACTGCTTTTCTACAGAAGGAATTTGATGAAGAGGGTGCTTCAGTGTCTCCTATGCAAGTCCAGGATGAGAGTAAGGTGTAATGAAGATACATGATATTTTAGTGCAATATTTCAAAAAATCAATACCAATGTAATAGTCCACAATGAAGGTATTAGATTATAAGAAATTGGCTCAGATGATTATGGTGGCTGACAAGTTCCAGGATCTGCAGTGTGCTCTGCAAGCTGGAGACCGAGTGGATCTGACAGTGTAAATTCCTGCATAAAGATTGGCAGGATTGAAACCCAGGGAGGAGCAGTGGTTCAGTTCAGGTATGAAGGCAGAAGAAACTTTTATGTCCCTGAAGGCCATGAGGCAGGAGTAAGCTCTTACTTGGAGAAGATAAATCTTTTTGTTCTATTTGGGGCTTCAACTGATTGGACAAGGCCCATTCACATCAAACAAGGTAATTTTCTGTATTCAGTCAATGAACTTCAATGTTAGTCTTAGCCAGAGAAAACACACTAACAGAAACTCCCAAAGTCATGCTTGACCAAATATCTGGGCAGCTCATGGCCCAGTCAAGTTGATGCATAAAATCAACCACCACAATAAACAAAATATTAAAAATGTAAATAAGGGCAGGTTTGGCTTGGTTTGGCATAGCTCCTGTGCCTTATCATATCTGCTATTTGCCACAATATCTCCTCAAGGTAACTCCTATGCAATGCCAGCTCTACTCCCCGAATCCCTGCAATGTGCTGTACGCACAGGAAGGGCTCAATATGGGTATGTTCAACACAGGGTGATGCAAGTTATTCTGTGTGAAAGAAAGGTTTTTCCATCATGATATGAATTTACTACCAAACTCAGAATGTCTTTAGGTACATCTTTGGATGTATCATCCAAAATTGCATTTATGCTTTATGGCTAATTTTTAACCCATAATACTAAGTTTGGAAGTAAATTGAGGGTAATTATTCTCTTTAGTTGTCATTTCAATAGCTATAACCACAAGAATGGCAGTCTAGGATAATGGAGACAAGAAAATAGGTTTTGGAAGAATATTGCATGTCTTCACACATAGAAAAGAATGTTATGGTGAACTGTAAATTAGAAAACTAAGATTCAAGAGGTTTTATCACCTTGGTGTTGGTTGCGTGTTTTGTAGACACAGCCATATTCTATTCAGCCTATGACATTTCCATTGCTTCCTCTGTGATAATCTTCATTAGCATGTAAAATGGCCAACATTTTCTTAAAGTATAGATATACATGTATTTATTTTATGAAGTGTAAAATAATTAACAAGTAATTTCTCATTTTGGTTTGCACATCTAGACTAAAATGCAAGAGACAATGACTTAAAAATATATATATGGGGTGGTGCCTATGGCTCGAAGGAATAGGGCGCTGGCCCCATATGCCAGAGGTGGTGGGTTCAAACCCAGCCCTGGCCAAAA
Organism: Perodicticus potto; assembly: GCA_963574655.1. Taxonomy (NCBI): domain Eukaryota; kingdom Metazoa; phylum Chordata; class Mammalia; order Primates; family Lorisidae; genus Perodicticus; species Perodicticus potto. The sequence goes on from CAUYRH010039063.1 coordinate 3,354, forward strand.
TAAATAAATAGATAAATAAATAAATAAATAAATAAATAAATAAAAATATATATATGGATACAAGTCAGGTTCCTTTCCCCAATAAATTAATTGTTACCCAATGTCAACTTAAAATAGCATTGTTCCAATCAGGAAAAGTAACCATAGCAACATAATTATCAACTTACACAGAGTTCGTCCCCCCTCCATTTTGACTTTGAAAAGGCAATTTGGATGAATTGCTTGTTTATGTATTTTTCACACCTGGCTTTCTATTGACATTTGCTTCTTATTCAAGTCAAATACATTCTTTTTCCCCAAACTGCATACATTGCAAAGTCAGATCTAAACATAAAATCTCTCTAAAATCTGTCTTCTCACCTCTTTCTCTCAGCTCTGACTGCCTGGCAAATATTTTGTTGAGTGTTGTCTCTTCACATGTAAATACGGGGATGAAATGTGTTACCATAAAACTTTGTACTATCCACCACATTATGTTCTGCAGGATTCCCTGTCACTCTGTAGTCAAGACAATTCAGCAAGTAGACCATGAGGCATTCCTTATTTGTAAAATGTTTTTACAAAGTGGATGGTATAGTCCTAAATAAAATAGGCAAATACTTTTTCTTCCATTCTAGAGACACTTTGCTAAGGAGAACCTGATCCAGTTCCATCCATGTAAATATGAAAGAGGAAAAGTCACCATCTTTCTTTATGGCTGCGTAATATTCCATGGTATACATGTACCACAGCCCACTTATTGCACAAGAAGATAGGGAAAGGGGAGAGGGAGGGAAGGGGAGGGAGAGGGAGGGTGGGGGGAGTGAGGATAGAGGGCGGGACCACACCGGTGGTACATATTTGAAGGGTTAGGAGAAAACTTCTAAATACGGATCAAAATTGTTCTCACAAAGTAATGAGAAAATCTCTTGAATGTTATCACAATCAGGTTGATGAAAATATCTCTGATTGTATCTGAAGCCCGTACACTGTACCCCATGACTGAATTATTGTACACAGATATGATTTAATAAAAAAGAAAAGATAAAAAAAAAAATAAAAAAAAAATAAATGATGTCACTTTAAGCAAAGACTTAACATTACAGTCTTCTATTCTGAGTTGTGTAAGGTGATAGTATACATGAAATTTAAATTTCTTCAATAGGTAAATGTCAAAGTAAAGACCAAGGAAGTTGATGTTTAAATTAATTATCTTAATTGCCCACAAGCACTCGCAGTTCAAATATCTGCCCCCAGTTTCTTACTCCACTTGGTCTGACCTGGCGAGAAGTGACTCTAGTGAAGATACAGTTCCTCAATTAAGTGCCTGGAAATGATTTTATAAAAAGGTACCCAACACATAGAGCATATGTTGCAAATATTTTGTAAAATTCCGTAATGAATATTTTGTAAATAAAGGTACATTTAGGTATAATTTCCCATTTTTCTCTGTGCACGGTGACCTTATGAGGTGACTTTGGGGACACCCTGTACAAATGCAGCTTTCAAAGGCTTATGGAAATGAAGGCATACCGTACTGTACCTGCCCCTTTCCTGGAGCACCTACCGCTACTGACGATTTGGTGGGGGGGGGTCCTAGAGATTTTTAGTAGGTAGAAAGACATGAACTCTGGGGATTATGGTTGTTGGTGACAATGAATGTTCAGAGAGGCCAGTGTGATTTGTTATATGGGGATTATTAACTCTTACATAAATTTTCACTAGTAAGTGAGAAAAATTACTACAAATACTCAGTCACCTTGGGTACAGACTATATAGTATTTAAAACCAATAGGTTTGGCTTTGCAATAATTATTCAACACAGTATCCCTGATTTTAAAGGTTATGATATAAAAAGCAGAGATGTGGCAGCATAGCTGTTTTTAATAGACAGGGTTCTTTTTAAAAATAGTACCTTTTCCTGAAGGCCAACTTACTCTATTGGAGGTTATAACATTTTAACAACACTTCTAAAAAGATTATGTAGGAAGTTTGCTTTCAGAAATCCAACCTCAGCCGCTTCTAAGACAAATTGTTACTGAGCACATCAGGAGAAGATGTAAAGAAACTAAAATATTAGAAAATAAAATATTACTAGAAAAAATTAATCTAAGATATCCAAAGTGGTTTTTGTTTTCATTTTTAAACAGATGAATTCTCATTTTATTATAAGTTTTAGGATAAAATAGTGTCATCTGGCAAGGTGTGTATTATTACTAAAATGACAAAACTATTGAAGTCAGGACTCTCAAAGTAATCATAATCATATGATCAATAAATCAGATATTACGAAGCTACTAATTATCTTTAATATGTTGTGTTTAGTGTGTATACGTAAGGTTTGTTAACACTCACCATTATGAGGAGAGTTTTCCTTGATTATAATGAACGATTATAATGATGATTTCAATGAAGATTACAGTAAGTAAAAATTTACACCTTCAAACCGTTTAATTTGCTCTATCCCAGTCTCCTTCTTAGCTCTGTTTTAGCATTGAACAAGCAGCTTCACAACTGTGATAGGTGTGCAAACCAGTAGCTTTGGAGAAACTAGAAAAGCTGACTGAGTTTGAAGTACCACAAAAGTACTGTCCCAAGAGAGTCAGAGGCTGAATACTTTGAACAACTATAAGCCAACAAATAATTAATTTAAACGAAAAGAACATATTCCTAGAAAGATACGAAAAACTGAAACTGGCTCAAGAACAACCAGAATATTTGAATAGACTTATGCAGGTAAATAAACTGAATTAGTGAATATAAAACCCCCACAAGGAAAAGCCTACATAACCACACTAGTGAATTCTAACTTGTGAAAGTAAATTTATCCACAATTTTTCAGAAACTGTTTCAAAAAATAGAAGGAAATTTATTAATCCATTCGTGGGTTGATGGGCACTTGGGCTTTTTCCATGACTTGGTAATTATGAATTGGGCTGCAATAAACATTCTGATACAGATACCTTTGTTATACTGTGATTTTCGGTCTTCTGGATGTATACCTAGTGCAGGAATTATGGGATCCAATGGAAGTTCTATTTTTAGATTTCTAAGTATTCTCCAGATGTTTTTCCAAAAGGACCATATTAGTTTGCATTCCTACCAGAAATGTAGTAGTGTTCCCTTTTCTCCACATCCATGCCAGCATCTCTGGTTTTGGTATTTGGTGATGTGGGCTAATCTTATTGGAGTTAGATGATATCTCAAAGTTATGGTATATGTACAGCATGGAATATTACGCAGCCTTAAAGAAAGATGGAGACTTTACTTCTTTCATGTTTACATGGATGGAGCTGGAACATATTCTTCTTAGCAAAGTATCCCAAGAATGGAAAAAAAAGTATCCAATGTACTCAGCCCTACTATGAGACTAATTTATTGCTCTCATATGAAAGCTATATCCAATTACAACATAAGAATTGAGGAAAGGGTCAAGGGAAGGGAGGGTAGCAGTGAGGATGGGCGTAGGGAGAGTAATTGATGGGTCCACACCTATGGTGCATCTTAGAAGGGTACAGGTGAAACTTACTGAATGTAGAATATAAATGTATGTACACAATAACTAAGAAAATGCCATGAAAGCTATGTCAAAAAAGAAAAAATAGAAGAAAAGAAACACTTCCTTTCTCATATTATGATGTAGGTATTGCCCTGATACCCAAATCAATGACATCTCAGTTAATACCACAGATTAGCATTTCATATGAACATAGGCATGAAAAGCCTTATCAAAATAGTAGCAAACTGAATAATAATGCAAAAAATGACTATGCACCACAGTCAAGTGGATTTCATCTCAGAGATGTAAGGTTACTTTGATACACAGAATTCAATTTAATGCAAGATATTAACAAAGGGTAGAAACACTACCATTTCACTAATTGCAGAAAGAACAATCCCCATTTCTGATAAAACATTCAAACTACTAGAAATAAAAAAGGAGGTTCTTCAACTTTTAAAAGAGCATCTAGGAAAATGAGGGATAGATCAACAAAATGTTGTATATCCACACAATTAAATAGTATTTGTCAATAAAGAGGAATAGAGTACTAATACATACCACAACATGAATGAATCTTCAAACATTGTACTAAGTGAAAGAAGCTAGTCTCAAGTTAGTACCTACTGTATGACTTGTTTACATTTCTAGAGTAGACAAATCCCATACAGACAGAAAATAGATTAATGATTACCAGAAATGAGTGTGTAGAGTGAGAGTGTGGAGAGACCGGTAAGGCTTATGGAGTTTCTTTCAGGAGTGAATAAATATTCTAAAATTAGTGGCAATAGTTACACAGTTATACAACTGCCTAAAATTAACAAAACCGTACACTTAAAAAGGTAAATCGTATATGCAAATTATATCTAAATAAGGCAGTTTTTTAAAAGAAGGGGGAAAATTAAGCCATTAATTCTTCCCTACTGGAAAGTAATTCCTAAATTGAGGTATTTGAGGGTGCAAATATTGGGAATGTATAAGATGTCAACAAATTAATATCATGTTATTTTAAATTTACCACAAAGCTAAATGTTATGAATAATGAACAAAATATTAATTTTACTTACAGTAAGGAGGGATCCTTTCTTTTTAGGGGTCCTTCCATCAACCCTGGGAAACTTGGGACTTTCCAAACTTTGCACCCATCAGCTTAAAACTTCTGTCTAAGGTACCTGGCTAGTGAATATTAATTAGAACTTTAGCATATTATATAATTAACATGAATTCTATTTGATTTCCCGATACCTGAATTTTCAGTTATTTCAATTATTATGTTCTTGCAAATAAAAATGCCTTTACTTTTGTATACAACTTTTTTTCATGCTTTTCTAGGTTACAAATCTAAACCAGATGATGTATATGGTATGTAATTAAAACATTAAAAAAATCCCAAGCGAGAGGAATCTCAAGTTAATTTAGTAGTATATAGCTACAAATGCCTCTGCTGTTTTCTCATACAGTCAAAGGAGCACTCATTTGGTGTGTCAATTCTGTGGGAGATCTGGATTTCAGTCCTAGCTTTACCAGTGATTTGTTCTCATGATTTGAGGTTAATGTCAAGTACGCTCACTGTCCGCCAATTTCTCAGGCAGTGATATGAAGGATCTGGACCACAGGCTCACTAAGGCTGCTTCTCGCTTTCAATTCCTCCTTTTCATAACATGTCTGTTTTAGAATTTTTATTAGTAATGTCCTAATGCTGCTGAACTTGGCACATATCCACTTTGTGAAATATGTTTTACATATAAAACACATCCTAGAACACATTTGAAAAAGAAAAATAATCTCTTCTTAAAATTAAATGAAAATATTGCTACACTCTATCCAATTATGAATAAATGATAAATATTTATAATTCAACTAATTTGAGATTAAAGGGGGCATATAGATGAACAAATTTGGTAAAAATTTTCTAATATTGTTACTTTAAACACTTTTGTGTGCTATCTTAATCACTTCTAAGACCGTTTAAATAGTCTTATTCTACTGCACATATATTGTACTTATTTACGCTGTTGTATAATGTCTTTATTTTGACTTGATTGTACAGCAAAGGGCATAAGAATATTTCAAACTATTTTATGCTGATTATAAAAATCATCATTTATCATTTTATAAGCCATTACAATATAGTCAGAGGTAACATTAGGGCAATATGATATAGATAGTAAGTAAAAGTACTTTTTAAAGTAAAATATAATATATACATATATATTAAATATTCAAGAGGTTGTATAAAACATAAATCTTTGTTATGTGACATACTTGTGAATAGAAGATTAGAAATTTGATTCCTGTCAAACTACATTTATAGGAGCTTTTTAATTGGAAATAAAACAACTTTGGAAAAAAAAGAAAAGAAGAGCATAAAGTGACCTCGATACTAACAATAGATCAAGCAATGTATGAGAAATCTCCAGTGTATACAATACACTGTAATTAGAACAATAAATTTTATTCTGTGTACCAGTAACTTAGCTAAGGATGAAATAATTCCCAAATTCACTCTGCATATTTCTCCCTTTTTAATATTCTACTTGTTAATATTTGTATCTACTTTGATATTTTACTGTTGTTACGTCTCTGTATTTCCCCATTAAAAAATGTTGCTGTGGCTGTGAAGGACATCTCTAATTCTTAACTTTGTTGTATTATTGATGAAAAACATCATACTTGTCAAACTTTTGTTAAATAAATTATAACCAATTTTTTACAAGGCAAGTGGCTTTGCAGTATCCAAAAGGAAAAAAAAAAAACTTTTAGAAATCTAGCCAGCAGCAATGTAACCCATGAGACATCCATGTTATAACATGATATAAGTCAAATAGTATTTCAAACTTTAATTAAGTCTGAAGAATTAAATAATTTAAGGATTGATTTAAAATTATTTTATCTAAAAAAGAGAGGATTAAAAAGACATTAATCAGAATTTAATTTCTAATATTGTAAGAGAAATTTAGGAGGGGTAGGGACAATTTTGATCCCATTTAATACATATTTTGTCTGTAGCTCAAATTAGATTGCTGACCTCATTAAGAACTTGTGTTTCCCTGATTTCTAACACCCTTTAGTCTTCATAAAGCTGTGCTTATATAGTACTACTTAATAATTGTCAATCTGAACATTATTATACGTACAAATAAACATTTTCCTTGGCTTATAAAAATCTGAACTGTAAGTTTCAACATCTGATTTGCAAGATAATTGTTAATGTATAAGTTCTGCTAAAATACAAAAAATAAAATCATGTAAGAAATTTGATTATAAACAAATATAAATTTAAAAAATATACATATAAATTTTTATATCTCAAACAGGATGTGATTGAAATTAATATTTAACTTCTTTTGCTTATTTATCTAATTATATATGATTATGCTTTCTTTTTTGCATTTATTTTTAATGTTTCATTTAAATCAGTTTTTTGTTGTTTGTTTTTTGGTTTTGTTTTTTTTTTGAGACAGAGCCACAAGCTGTCACCCTGGGTAGAGTGTCATGGCATCACAGCTCATAGCATCCTCCAACTCCAACTCCTGGGCTGAAGAGATTCTCCTGCCTCACCCTCCCAAGCAGCTGGGATTACAGGTGCCTGCCACAACGTCCAGCTCTTTTTTTTTTTTTTTTTTTTTTTTTTTTTTGTTGCAGCCCTCCTTGTTAGGCAGGCCAGCTCAGGTGTATGTGGCTGGCGCCTTAGCCTCTTAAACCACAGACGCCAAGCCTTTCTAATTAGTTTTAAATATCACAAAGTATATATATACTGTATAAATGTATGTTATATATCAAGTTTAGTTTGTCCTAAAACCTAAATTTTCTTACCTAATATGCATCAATATTTATTAGTCATGTTATATATGGTTCAGAGATAATGAAACATAGGTCATGTAGAATATTTTGTTTTCCAGCATGATATAAGGTATTTTAATATCATTAATGTGTTATGATTCTTAATTATTACTTGCAATAATAATCTTTCTGTAGACTGTCAATTATCATACAGTTATATATATTATGAATAGAGAAAATCCGCTTTCAAGTTGACTTTTAAAATTGTTAGAAGAATTAGGAGAAGATTAAATTTATATTTTGAATCATTTGGTCTTTAAATATATCAGTTCCTTGGTAATTTTGTTGAATTGAGTAGCTCTTTTAATATTCCTAATAATAAAAATGAAATTCATAACACAGGTGGAGATTTTGCTCAGTATTATCCTCTGTGTGAAATTATGTTTTTCTTCTCTTTTCCTAGAAATAAATGGAGGAGCAGATTTGATATTTCTGAAGCATGCACAAAGGGCTTTATCTAAATAGCAAATAAGATCACTGTTTTGCAGTTGTAGAAAGAGAGAAGCAGAAAACAGATGTGAAGAGTTGAACGGTGCACCAACTATCTGACAGTCTGTGCACTTGACAGTGAGGCACTGCAGGCCACGTAAGTCTGCCCTGAAGGATGCTGGATGAAATGCACTGAACTTTGTATCTTACACTCTGTCTTTAGGTTAGTGTTTTCTATTGGTCAACACACTGGAAGTCAAGTAGGAAACAAATCTATTTGTGCTGCCTAAACAGGTCAACCTCCCCAAACCAGATGTTAAAGTGTGCACATCAAAGATAGCAAGACATCAACCACAAAGAAAAATTGCACTTTAGTGTGTAAGAAAATGCATTAAGAAAAATTATTATATCGTCAGGTGTGTCTTGATTTCTATGAAGTGATTTCTATCTACTTATTAAATAAAGAAATATTTGATGAGTTAAGTGAGAAGTTTTTTTACCTTTATAGACACAATTTGGGTGATTTACAAACATAAAGCAGGTGAATATAGACATAATTCCAATTTATCTCAAAAAATAAAGAAAGAAATTATATGAACAGGGCAGTAAAAACTTTTATATTCTCTGAACATAAATTTAGGCTTAGTATTACTAGGTAAAGATATTTAGACAAGTGAAATACCTTAACATTTTTTTATCTACTCTTAATAATGATAGTTAGTATAATTAACTATATTAAGAATAATGCTTATAGGCTTGGCACCTGTAGCTCTTTGATTAGGGCACCGGCCACATATACCAAGGCTCACGGTTTGAGCCCAGCCCAGGCCTGCTAAACAATGACAACTGCAAAAAAAATAACTGGGCATTATGGCAGGTGCCTATAGTCCCAGCTACTTGGGAGGTTGAGGCCAGAGAATCGCTTAGGCCCAAGAGTTGGAGGTTGCTGTGAGCTGTGACTCACGGCACTCTACCAAGGGTGACATAATGAGACTATGTAAAAAAAAAAAAAAATGGAAGAATGCTTATGGAGCAATTGATCTTGTTAGATGTTAAATAATCAATACATAAAAAATGTTAATAACCATCATTCTGAAGTACACATTAGTGTAGTTTGAGTGAATTGACAATTTATAAAGCAATTTGGTCTATTTATATAATTATTGGTCTTTGTTATAGATAACTAAAGAATTCAAGGAAAATATTTTTCATATGGCCAATGAAAATAAAATATTTGATTTTATATTTTCAAATATTCAGAGACTATTTGAAATATTTTGTCATTAGATTTGTCTATAGAAGCATATTTTTAAATAAAGAATTTATATTTAATTTATCCAAAGGAAATTAGAGAAGCTTAATGAACACACAAAATTCCATATTTGACTTTCCCTTAACATACATTAATGCCTAATGTATTCTTAAGTTTAAAAAGTTAGAAATTGAGGTTCTTTTTCTCTATATATGTAAAATACAATAATGTGCAAAGAAACCTAAGAGTCAACAATAAAACAACCAAAAATCCAATTAAATAATGGGCCAACAGTATGAACAGGTTCCGCTCCGATGAAGTTATGTTAACTGCACGTAGTGTATGAGAAAATGTATGACATAATTTGTCATTAGGAATTGCAAATTAAAACAACAATGAGATTTCATTATACACATACTATAATGATTAAAATTTTAAAAAACAATAAAAAATGTGCCCCCCACAACGTCAGCCACTGACAAGACTGCCTAGCAAGAACTCTTCTCATGCAAATAGTACAGACACTTTGGAAGATAGTTTCACAGTTTCTTAGAAAACTAAATGCAATCTTACTGTACAATACAGCAGTTGCACTACTTGGCATTTATCCATTTTATTTGAAAAATTATGGCTCCCACCAAGACCGGTATATAAATGTTTATAGCAGCTTTGTAACTACCAAAAAAAGAACCAGCCAAGATACCCTTCAGCAAGTGAATGAATAAACTGATGATGTATCCAGATATTATTCAGTGTTAAAAACAAATGAGCTATCAAGCCATGCAAAGACGTGAAGAAATCTTAAATTCATATTCTAACAGAAATAAGACAGTATGAAAATGCTAAATACTGTACAATTTTAATTATATAACAGTCTAGAAAAAGCATTCTGTAATGCTAGCTGCCTCTACAGCTTTAAAAAGCTGTAGAGGCAGCTAGCAGATCACTGGTTACTTCTCTACTCTTTTATGGGTAGAGAAGAAAATTGAATAGATGAAAAATGAATTGTTTTAAGATAGTGAGATTATTCTGTGTGACACTATAATTGTGAATACCTGACATAATACATTTGTTAAAACCCATTTAAATCTATAGTTTAAAAAGTAAATCTTAATGTGTATAAATTTAAAAATATTTCAATTTGTTAGAGGATTCCAGGATAGAAATCAGTCTGTTGAAAAATAATTTAAATATATTACAATTATATGAAACAACCTAACTGAAGAAGGCAAGGGAATAATATGTTGACCTAAATAACTGTTGTAATGAATGAGAATCATAGAAAAAGGAAATTTACAAAGAACTGCACTTTAGCTGATACTTTATTTTTTTTTTTGTCACCCACTGGAGTATAAACTAACAATTCTGAACTCACTATACTTATATAATGGAGTGTACTATCTACTAAATAAGTTGAAGCTATTGGTAGCCAGTTCTCTGACCGTGTGGGGGGTTACAGGAAAGCAAAGGGAAGAAGTTTAAATCATATATGTAGTAATGGATTAAAGTTAGATATATCAATATAAACTCATGTTTATTTAGTATAGATGCAGATGGTGACATATAGAAATATTTATATGTATATATGAAATGCTAAGTCTATAATTATAAATCTCTTGGAAAAAAATGGGTGCTTCTGGGGCTGGAACAGAAATGCACAAGATGAGCTTGGACCACCTCTTACTGCCAGAAAATGAGAAGTGTTCATAAAAATAAATAAACAGGTAAAATAGGCTGTATTTCAAAGAGATACAGAGGCCAAGTGAAAGTATTCTAATTACCAAACTTGAAACAATTTGTAAAACAGAAAGAGTAGGACACCTCAATGTACAAAATAAATGTCCACAAATTCATATAGAAGTAAATCAATGAATAAATAAATAAATAAGAACAGTCATATTTTTGCAGAAGAATTGCATGTAATTTATTTTGATACTTTGCCCTTAAAGAATTAAACTTTAACCCTCTATGTCTTAAATGTGAGGTGTTTGTATGATTTTCTGCCTGAAGATATAGTATGGACATTTGAAGTAAGAACAGTCCTTTTTTATAGTAAAGAAACCTGACAGACATAATCTCAAGATTGGTGATGAAGGATAATAGCACAGCAATAAGCCATTTTGATAGGATGCACACTTCATGGAATGTGATGAAAATGGCACTATACATCTGTGATTTTTTTCCTCAAAAGACATATTCCTTGTCTAATCCGAGGGAAAACCTCACACAAATCCCAATTAAGCGACATTCTATAAAACATATGAATAGTTACACTCACAATTGTCAACATCATAAAAAAGGGTGATCTGAGAAACTCACAAAGGAAAAGGGTCTGAAATAAGATTACTAAATATAATGTGGTAGTATGGACATTTTAATAATGTTGATTCTTTCCAGCCATGAGCATGGTGTGTTTTTCCATTTGTTATCATCTTCAGCTATTTCTTTTCTCAGAGTTTTATAATTCTCTTTATAGAGATCTTTCACGTCTTTTGTTAGGTAAATTCCCAAATATTTCATCTTATTTGGCACTACTGTAAAAGGAATAGAATCCTTGACTGTTTTTTTTTTTTTTCAGCTTGATTATTGTTGGTAAAAGCTACTGATTTGTGAGTATTGATTTTGTATCCCGAGACGTTGCTGAATTCCTTGATTGTTTCTAAGAGTTTTGTAGTAGAGTCTCTGGGGTTTTCGAAGTATAAAATCATATCATCTGTTAAGAGTGAGAGTTTGATGTCCTCTGACCCTATGTGGATACCCTTGATCGCCTTCCTTTGTCTGACTGCAATGGCTAAGACCTCCATTACAATGTTAAATAGCAGTGGGAAAATACTTTCCTTTTGGAAAGAAGTTTAGAGAACACTTAGGGATCTAAAAGTAGACCTGCTTTTTTGAGATTTTATTATGTGGGCTAGTCTTACTGGAGTCGGATGATATCTCAAAGTGGTTTTAATTTGCATTTTTGTGCATATTGCAAGGGTACATGTCAAATACATTAAGAGTAGAGTATAAATATCTAGACACAACAATTAAATGAGGAGAAGGCTATGTTAACCAGTTTGATGTAAACATTCCAATTTGTATATAAAATCAACACATGGTACCCCATAAATGAAGTAATGTACACAGTTATGATCTAAAAACAATTAAAAAGAAATAAATAAAAGTAGACTTGCCATTCAATCCTGCAGTTCCTATACTAGGTATATATCCAGATGACCAAAAGTCACTTTACAACAAGGATATTTGCACCAGAATGTTTATTGCAGCCCAATTCATAATTGTCAAGTCATGTAAGAAGCCTAAGTGCCCATTGACCCGTGAATGGATTAATAAATTATGGTATATTATGCAGCCATAAAAAAATGGAGACATTACCTCTTTTATGTCCACATGGATGGAGCTGGAACATATTCATCTTAGTATAGTATTTCAAGAATGGAAGGAAAAGTATCCAACGTACTCAATACTCTTATGAAACCAATACATAATCACCTACACTTTCATATGGAAGATAAAACACAGCTATAGCCCAGGATAAAGGAGGGGGAGGTGTGGGAAGTGGGGTAGATTGGATGGAGGAAGAGTAATTGGTGGAACCACACCTATGGTGCATATTACAAGAATACATGTCAAATCTCTTAAGTGTAGAGTATACTGTCTTGACACAACAATTAAGTAAGTGAGGTGAAGGCTATGTTAACCAGTTCAATGTAAGCATTCCAAATTGTATATGAAATCAGCACATTGTACCCCATAAATGCATTAATGTATACAGTTATTATTTAATAAAAAATAAGTATAATGTGGTAATCTGAATTTAACCTAAAACATAAAAAAAGGATTTAAAAAAATCTTGAGAAAATTGAAATAAATTATGGATGTTAGTTACAATAATGTATGAATATATTGATTCACTAGTTGTGAAAACATACTATACTCATGTAAGATATTAATAATAGGGGAAACTAGGTGTGTGGCATAGGGAAAATATTTCTCCTATATTTTCTAAGTATTTTGTACTACAATAATTTTATAAAACTGACACTGTTCTAAAATTAAAAGTTTATTTAAAAATAGAATATATCTATCCACAGTGTAAGTGCTTTTCTACTCTCTGTGTATTGTTGAGCATGATGTTATTGAGGATTGGTTTTTTAGGTTATTATTCTCTTCAAATGTCTCTTAATTATTGTTGATATGATGTCGTGTATGGATAACTAAATAATACACAATATGGCTCAGAAATTAACTTCTTAACTCTTGTGTAAGTCTCCTTTTATAATTGTGATTGCCCCCACCTGCTCCTCCCAAAATTCTAGATGTATAATTCTGCATAGGAGTGAGCAGGGTACTCTGATTAACACAGTTTTTTTAAATAAAATGTATGCAAATAATAGACAAATGAGTCCTCCCAAGATAAACTCATAAAAGGCAGTCTTTATAATTTCATTTATGCACAGAAATTCACTTTTTATTCCATTTTTGTTTTGAAAGGTCAATACTAGTATGATTCCTGCAACTTCTGCTTAGCACCTCCCATTTCTTCCTGTACATTGCTTGCTTGAATTGGACCTCTGAGTTTGAAGGGTAGGTATAGGGCCCATCCTGTTTCTCAAGCATTTATTTGTTACCCTGTTTCTCAAGCATTTATTTGTTATCTTCATTTGTTATCTTGGAAGGGATCCAGGCTGACTTTTTTCACCAACTACTTAACACTGAATTTCTTTGGGGGCTTTCCTGGCAAGAAAGTATCTCCCCCTTTTCAAGTGTATTTGAGTTTCTTTTGTCCTACTTAATCTTTCAATCAAATGCTTCTCTTAGCTATTTCTCATGTTATTTAAATTTTCTCATCTACCAGTGACATACTTACCTACTTTATTTCTTCATAATGTCATGTTATTAATTTTTAACATGGGGGAAAGCAGACAGAGAGAGAATTTTTTCTCTCTCTTTTTTTTTTCCTCCATTCAAGGGACTCTGGGAGGGAGGTCAGGTTTGATGGTGGTCAGATGAAGGTTTTGGTCAAGTTTTACATTAGAATCCTCTATGAGAATCACTTGTGAAATTGCTTGAAATATAACTTCTCTTTATCATAATATAACCTCTAAATAAAATTTCAATATATATGATTTAGAATGAATTCTGACTGTTATTCGATACTGAGAAACAAAAGTTGTTTCTAGAAAAAATTAGTATACTTTGCAACAAATCAAAACCTAAAAAAAAATACTTTTATCTCAACTTGAGCATTATGTAAAATAGCAGAGTAATGCCATCAAGAAATGTATATTAATGAAATGTCAATGTATAAGTACATCCTGGCATTGTTTCATTAGTTGAGACAGTTCACTTTTCTCCAATTACATGTTCTCTAGTAAAGCTTCAAATACATAAAGCCTTTTTACAAAGATGAGAAGTTTGGTTGGATGGTGTGGGAATGATCAATTGATTTTATGTGATGTAAATAAATAATATTGAGAATAAGAACCAGATCAAGAAACATTCCCCCGCCTATCTTTTATTATTTTACTTTGTTGGGATTTTTTTGTTATTTTTCTTTTTGTTTTTTTAAGGGTTGAATTTTTCTCAGTTGTATTACAGAGATATAGCTGGCAAATAAAATCTCATAATTTGGGTGAACAATATAATGAATTAATATACATATACACTGTGAAATGACTAGCACAATGAAGTTAACACATCATCACCCATGGAAAGGTGGAGCCCATCAGTCATGCAATACATGACATAAAATTAAAGGGTACGTATTCATTGGTATTGCTTTACATTATTTTCATTGGTCTTGATTATATGAGAAACATATAGAATTATAAAACTAAGTCTAGTTTACTAATATTAACACAAAAATTTAAAATAACATCAATTTCATATGATTGATATTGTTATTCTTCCATACTTACATTTATTTGTAGTATCCATGACACTTACACTCTATTTTGAGTTTTATATGTCTCTACTACTTAATGTATGTGATGATTCAATTTTCCCATTATTTTTCTCTTAAAGCATTTCAACATCAAAATTTTTCTTTAGCAAAACATGACATCTTTGGATTTATTCATTTGGAATATGTCATTTATTTTAAAATATTGTCTCTATTCTCTATTTTATATTTTCATCTATATTGGCATATATATTTTACTACGTACACTAAGACTGTACTAAGAAAGCCAATGTATCCATAGATGAAAATAACCTAGCAACAGAAAATGCTTTGCATCACTTGATTTAAATTGATCATCCAGAAAATGTTCATATGACTCTTTTATATGATTATCAAAAGTAAACCTACATATTTTACACACTTACCTTGTGTGTATGTATGTCTTTTATTCAAAGATATTCTATAAAATTTGGGAAACATTTTCCATTTCTTCTCTAAGTCTCTGGAAGATTGGAGGATAGGTAATCAAAAATATGTCCCCATGATCCTATCCTGTGTAATGAGCAATATGCAATATTTTTCTATAATAAGTTCTTTACTGGCAATTGAATCTATGGTTGTGAAGTAAAAAGAATAATAAAATAAAAATCTACAAAATATACTCTACCCAGGACAAAGAAGTCATGATGCATAGTTTTATATGTTGGTAATTTCTAAGATATGGTTCATATTAAAAAGAAGCACAAGAGTTACTTCTTTTGCTTGAAGGAAGTTGAGTTATTACATTGAAAATGTCAAAGATCATTCATTCTATTTTTAATGGAATATTGTCAATTAAATGTACCTCACCAGCACAAAAGTTTGATTGGTTTGCGTTTCAGATGTGTACTGGGACAGCATTAATTTTATGTCATCCAGAGCTATCTATAGTGATAGAATTAGGGACAATTATATTTTCTTAATGAGATTCCTCCTAAGAGATTTAGGAAGAATATTTGTGATGAGAAATAAAGTAGGAAGTTTAACATGAGTATTTTAGCAAAATTTTGCTTAGAAATATCTCTTCTCTGCAATAGACCCTTAAATATTAAGCCCATTTTAATACAATGAATTAATAAAAATGAAGGGGCTGATTAATTGATATGACAGTTATGTGTTTCAAATAATTGTGAATGGTTTAAAATTATTTGTATGCATTAGTATATTACATGTATTCTTTAAATTATTATTTATTACTTTATATTTTATTCTTCGTAGTCTAGCTTTGAATTCTTTGTACAATTTGAAAGTGTAAGTAAAATGCATAGATAAAAACTAATCATGGAATACTCAAAATCTCAACTGAAGTCTAAGGCTCCTGTTACCAAACAATTATTTGTGGCCAATTGTCTAATGAGATTTTTCCAATTTTCTTCTTAAAATACTGTAATCTAGTATATCACACACCATTTATGTTAAACATGGAACAAGGACAAATGATAGGTAGAGAGTTGGATAGGCATATAATTCTATATATGACAATATCTAGAATTGTCTATATGACAATATGAAATTTAGAGGAAGAATGATTAAAAATTAAGAGTGATAACAGAATCAAGGCTGCAACTGGGACTTGCTGCTACAGTAGGAAAACAAAAGAAAAATTGCCCATCAGAATCTAAACTCAAGTGAACATAAAGACATCTGCGAATGCTTGGTCACTGGCAAATCATAAATGCTCTGTGAATCTACACTCGATCTTCAATCCATTGCAATCTGCCCTTCTATCTTTTTTCTTGTTTTAAAATGTTTATCAATGTGGCCATCAAGAGCTCCTCAGTAGAAACCAAAAAATATCGCCTAGTTCCCTCTCAACAGCATTGGAAATATTGCATACTTTCCTTTTGGAAAAGTCATGTTAAAATTATAAGTTAAACTGGAGTGATTCTTTTATTGATCTTCCTGAATCTTTTTACAAGTTTTAGATAGTGCTCTAAAAATTGCCTCTAAAGTCACTCCTAATGTCACCATACACAGGGAAATTGGGAAATTGCAAAATGTATCTTTATTTACAAAATATTCGATGTAAAATTTAATACATAAATGTAGAATTAGCTACAATTTTCCATTTTGCCTATGTATGGTATGGAAATTTTCGGGACACCCTGTGTATTAACTTAAATTCTCCTTTTTACTTTAAACATGCAGTTTAATAATGCAGATATATACTAGGACTACACCTCACAAAAGAGGTGAAGGACCTTTATAAAGAAAACTACGAATCCTTAAGAAAAGAAATGGCAGAAGATATTAACAACATACCATGCTCATGGCTGGGAAGCATAGACATTGTTAAAATGGCTATACTTCCCAAAGCAATTTATAGATTCAATGCAATTTCTGTTAAAATAACAACATCATACTTTCAAGACTTGGAAAACATTAATTCTTCATTTTGTGTGGAACCGTACAAGGCAATTCATAATAATAAAAACAAAGCTGGGGGCATCAGCCTACCACACTTCAGGCCATGTGGCAAGGCCATAGTGATTAAAACAGCAAGGTATTGGCACAAAAATAGAGACATAGACATTTGGAACTGAATAGAAAACCAAGAGATGAAACAAATATCTTATAGTCACCTAATCTTTGATAAACCAAACAAGAACATAAACGGGGGAAGAATCCCATTTTAATAAATGGTGCTGGGAGAACTGGATATCCATATGCAAAAGAATGAAACTGGACCTTTCTCCACTCACAAACATCGATTCACAATGGATAAAAGATCTAAATCTAAGGCACAAAACAATTAAAACCCTTAAAAAATGTGTGGGGAAAACATTGCAAACTGTTGGCCTGGGGGAAGGACTTTATGAGGAAGCCTTCGGTGGCAATGGCTACAACAAAAGTAAACAAATAGGATTTAATGAAACTGAATAGCTTCTGTACAGCTAAGGCAACAACAACCAAAGCAAGCAGACAACCTACATATTGGGAAAGAATATTTGCATATTTTGATTCAGACAAAAGCTTGATAAGTATGATCTACAGAGAAATTAAATTAATAAACATAAAAAGAGCCAACAATTCCTTAGATCATTGGGCCTGAGAGATGAATAGAACCTTCTCTAAAGACAGACGAATGTCTAACAAACGTGAAAAATGCTCATTGTCCCTAATTATTAGAGAAATGCAAATCAAAACCACCCTAAGATATCATCTAACCCATCTCATCTAACCTAACTCATCTAACCCCGGTGAGAATGGCCCACATCACAAAGACTCAAAACCGCAGTTGCTGGCATGGATGTGGAGAAAAGGGAACACTTTTGCACTGCTAGTGGGACTGCAAACTAATACAAACTTTTCGGAAGGCAGTGTAGAGAGCCCTGGAAGAACTCAAGCTGGACCTCCCATTTGATCCTGCAATCCCATTGCTGGGCATCTACCCAGAAGAAAAAAAATCCTTCTACCACAGGGACACTTGCATGAGACCGTTATCACAGGTCAATTTATGATCTCCAAAATGTGGAAACAGTCTAAATGCCCACCAACCCAGGAATGAATTACCAAGCCATGGTATATTTGTACCATGGAATACCATTCACCACTAAAAATGATGGAGACTTTACATCTTTTGTATTAACCTGGATGGAATTGGAGCACATTATTCTTAGAAAAGCATCGCAAGAATGGAGAGGCAAGAATCCTATGTACTCAATTCTGATACGAGGACAATTAATGTCTTAGTACACAGTGGGAGGTGGGGGGTGGGGAGTGTCAAGAAAGGGAAGGAGGGAGGGAAGGGAGGATCAAGGAGTGTGGTCCACCTTTGGGGGGTGTAACACAACTACAGGAGGATCCTTATGTAACAAAAGCAATCCATGTAATCTGGCTCTTTGCAGCCTCAATGAATCCCCAACAATTAAAAAATATAATGCAGGTATATAAAAAATAGGATCCAGTGGGAGGACTAAATTATAGATTGTATTTAATGCAGTTGTTCAAAACTATCAAGATAAATTCACTGAAAGGAGTTAAAACTATATAAATGGCTATTCAGAACTGGGTAACCATTTTTAATGAAAAAATTAAGTTGACATGTGTAACAATTTTTTCTATTTACAAATATATTTAGCATTGTCTCTGCCATACACCTATGTGTCTATTTGATCTATGTGTCTATTTATCTATCTATCATCTTTCAATCTATTTGTCAATGACAGAACTTAAATGACTACATCAAGCATTTCCCAAATCTCTAGATTTAGTCATTTCTCCAGTGGTAACATATAATGCTAAAAGGTAAACAACATATATCGACAAATATTACATGTCAACTAAAGATTACCCTGAACCGGCTCCTAGATTCTAGATAACCTTTTTCATTGTGTCTGAAGAAAAAGTACAAGAGAGATAGTGAAATTAGGTAACAACGCTTATTTGTTCAGATTTGGTATACATTAAATTTGATCCCAGACATGGCTAAGGCCAATGTCATTTGAGTGAAACTAGAAATCACATATTAATGGCCTAGGATGTATTATCCTCGTGCTAAAGAGAAAATGAAAATTTGGGGAAAATATAATTTTTGATAGCTAATTCTATCCTGTGATTATTTACTTTTTAATTTCTGATTTCCTTCTCATAAATGCCTATCTAACTTGACCTATTTTTGTGTTCATAAATAGCTCTGCAGAGGAAATACTGATAAAGATGCTAAAGAATATGCAGAAGATACATGCATGTTGCATAGAATTTCCAACTTCAAAAGTTATTCTATAAAGGAATTTTACTTTAATTTGTATGTTCTTATATTACTGTTATTTCTCAACTTTAATTTTTGTAAATATGTCAGTAAGGATTATTTTTTGCAACCAAGATTCTCTATTTCATTTCTTCCTGGATTCCTTGATGACTTTCCCTGTTCCACTTGATATTTATTTCCCATATCGTAGAAGGAATGGAGCTGAAGCTTTCATACATTATTATTCTTATTCCTCTTTCCTGAGAAAAGAGTTTTTTTTCTTCACAAGACCCAATGCTTCTGATTGTATTTGAATTCATCACTAGTCATTTTGGCCTTAGAGGGTAGAATGTACTGACAAAATTCGCTGATTGGATCTACTCTAGAGTAATCTCTATCTCATAGTACTTGTATTTATGCAGGTAGTAATTGGCCAAGAGAAATTTGGAATCTATATCCACAGAAAGTGAAGCAAAATAAAAATTGAGCTTATAAGCAATCATAAATTACTAGTTTTCGCCCTTTGTCCATAAAGTTTGTGTTAATATAACATTGCACTGACGATCCAGCCATAAGAATGAGAAATTACAGGTAGGCAGGTAGGTAGACAAATAGATATATAGGTAGTCATTTAAATACACTTGCGATAGGAACATATTTATTTGTCACAGAAATGTGTATAAACAAAGCTAATAATTTAGTCATCGTTTCTTGAACTTTATTTGTAAGAAATTAAAATGAAAAGGAATAGAAAAGATTAAAGTATAATTTTGAATCTTAAAGTGTTAATTTTGTAGAAAGATATTTTCAGTCATTGCCTTTAGAAATTCTCAGCACCTGAAACACCTCCACATTGTAGATGCAAACATGTCATCATCATTTTTGGTCTATCTTTGTGTTTATGTTGAATAACTTAGAAAACCTCAGAATGATAAAATCACATATTCAATAAGTAAATAATTTGTTTCTGTGTTTTCAACATAGATAGTGAATCAATTTATGAAGATAAGAAAAATATGGAAACAAATATGTCTTCTACAATAGTACATGCTCATATCAAAAAACAATTGCAGACACTGGGAAATTAGCTAGAAAAAACTATTTTGAAACATATAATAGAAGGCTTTATGAGACACACATTTTGAAGCCACATGCATATTGATTATTCTAAAAACATTGCTTAGAAGGGCTTAGAATGGGCTTAGAATGGGCTCTGAGTCATCTTAAAATTTAGTTTTAGTTAGGAGATAGTTAATTCAGCAAATATGATTTAAAGGTGGCCACTGAGCAAAAAACAAAAAAGAAAGAAGAGAAAACTCTCTAACTTTGACACATCATATCAAGAAAGAAAAATGTTTCAATAAAGATGAAATGCTAATGAGGCAGACAGGTTAAGATTAAGAAATATACCAAAAGAAAAACACAAAAGTTGACATAATGAAAGCTGCTGGTACTGACAGGATGAGTTTCATTGGAGCTCTTGACAGGGAGGTAAATTGAAGCTAGATTAATATCATGAGGGAATTGAAAGAATGGCAACAGAGTTCTCAATCTCTCTTTCAAAATACATAATTTGAAAGGAAATCCTATTATTTGTGACAACGTGGATAAACCCAGAAAACATCATGCTAAATTAAATAAATCAGGCAAAGAAAGAAAAATACTGCATGAGCTCACAGGCAGAATGTACTGGAAGAGAGTAGTATGGTGGTTACCAGGGGAAAGGAATAAAGTGACTTTGAGAAAATGTTGGTCGAAGGACACAAAAATTCAGTTACGAAGAAAGAATGAATTCAAGATATCTATTACCCAACATGGTGACTATTTAATAACAATGTATTCTTGTAAACTGCAGAGAGAGTAGTTTTGGTGTACTTACCAAAAACAAGTATGTGAGATAATGCCTATGTTAATTAGAACAATTTAGCCATCCACAATATACACATATTTCTAACAGCTAAAAATATTTATAATTTTTATTGTCAATTAAAAATCAATCTATTAATTAACTGAAATATGTAATTTTAGAGAAATTATGTTTGTTAATGGAACTGTTTTGGTTATAATTGAGTTGAAAGGAAATTAATTATTCAGTAATAAAGCTAAAATACTTGTAGGAAGAAAAGTTCTTGAGAAAGTGAAGACTGATGTAAACCAAACCAGGACATGGGTATGGAGAGGTTAGTTTGACCCACTTTAGAAGGAGGAAATGTACTCACTGTAACGTTGAAGAAAGAAGATCACACAAATAAGAAGGAAGTTTTATTGACTTAGAATTATGTAATACAGGGAATTTCTGTCTAATTCCTTCCATTTCATTAAAGGATTCAATACAGGTAAAGCTCTTAGAACAGTGTCTGGTTCTGAGTAAGTATAAATGGTATTTCTTAGTATTTCTCATTGAAGTATGAAACAAAGTCATCAACTTCAGGAAAGGCTGAAAAATGTGAGAAAAAAAATATGATGTAGACATTGTTTGGAAGCACATTTCTTTATTGGTTGTTTTTTTCTTGTAAAGGATATTATTTTGAGTGACTGCATTGGACTTTTTCTGATCCTATACACTCATTCTGCCAACAGAGAGATAAAGAAGAATGACTTATTGGTCCTGTAGTCCCAGCTACTTGGAAGGCTGAGGCAAGAGAATCGCCTAAGCCCAAGTAGTTGGAGGTTGCTGTGAGCAGTGATGCCACAGCACTCTACCAAGGGTTAATAAGTGAGACTCTGTCTCAAAAAAAAAAAAAAAAAAAAAAAAAAAAAACAAATGTAATATTGGCAAATATAAAAATGAATAACGAGGTATGTATATGTGCATAGTTTGTTTATACTTGATTTTTCTCTTGGAAGTAATCTCTTTTAATTAGCATAAAATCCTCCTTTGCTTCTCCATGTCATGCCATTAATTTAACTGGGCTAAGTTAATTCAATGGGCTTCAGCTTCTGCAACG
>CAUYRH010039065.1:0-27546 GCA_963574655.1 Perodicticus potto
TTCTTCAACATGTGGATGTCATTAAAGTATTTAATTTCTCCATCATAAATGAAACTCAGTTTAGCTGGGTATAGGATCCTAGGTTGAAAGTTATTATGTTTTAGGAGATTGAAAGTTGATGACCATTCTCTTCTAGCTTGAAAGATTTGATCAGAGAGATCTGTAGTTATTCTAATATTTTTCCTCTTGTAGGTGATGGATTTCTTATGTCTGGCTGCTTTCAGAATTATCTCTTTCATATTAACTTTAGTGAACTTAATTATGAAGTGCCTGGGGGATGACTTATTTGGGTTGAGTAGTGCTGGTGTTCTGAAACTGTCTGCTATCTGAATTTCAGATTCTCTTGACATGTCTGGAAAGTTCTCTTTCATAGTCTCATAAACAAGAGACTCTGTGCCTTGTGATGCCACTTCATCATTCTCAGGTATCCCTATAAGGCGAATATTGGTTTTCTGCGAGTTATCCCAGAGCTGTCTGAGGGAATAATCCATTTTTGCCTTCCATTTCTCTTCCTCTTTGTAGGTTTGGGAGCGTTCGAAAGCTTTTTCTTCAATGTCAGAAATCCTTTCTTCTGCTTGCTCTATTCTGTTGCTGTGGGGTTCTATTGTGTTTCTCAGATCTTTGAGGGCTGCAATTTCTTGTCTCCATGTGTCGAAATCTTTGGTCATTTTGTCTTTGAATTCATTCAATTCTTGAGACATCTTTTGGGTCATCTTTTGTGAAATTCTAATTCCATCTTTCCCTCCATTCCGCTGATCTTATTTGCTATCCAGACTCTGAATTCGATTTCTGACATCTCAGCCATTTGCTTGTAAAGAGATCTTGTGCTGTATCTATTTTGTCATTCCTTGTGGGAGTTGATCTACTCTGATTATTCATATTGCCAGAGTTTTTCCATTTATTCCACCCCATGATTATTTTTCGCCGTTTCCTCTGGCCATCCTCAGAGTTGGGGAGGTTTCTCTCCAAGATTGGACCTTGGCAGGATCACTCTATTGTTGGAAGATATTTGTAGGCAGTGACCTAGTGAAGCTCCTCTGGGGCTGCCCCAGGCAGGGAGTTGTGGCTATGGGAGCAGCTTTGGAGTGGAGTGTGTCATCTACGGGTCCAGCAGACGGGCTGGGGATGGTGCCCACAGTTCTGGCAATGCGTGGCTCCCAGTGGCTTTGGCAATGAAAGTGGGTGCCTCCAGCAGTCTCTGGTCAGGCAGAGGGCTCTGCAGAGAGGTAGGGAGGGCACCGGAGAGAGGACGTGGGTGTGCAGCTTCCAGAGACCCTGGCTGGGGCAGCACTGGCCAAGGCAGGCTGTGGGTGTTGTCAGTATGGCCTGTGGTGGAGTCCCGTGTATTTGCAGGAGTTCTTGGGGTGCGGGGGACCTGGGTATAGAGGTGGCACGACTCCAAGCGGGGTCTCTCACATCCACAGGGGTTGTGATTAGGATGCAGGCCTGGGTCCCCAGGGGCATGGCCGGCGGCAGGGTCACTCCCACCCACCACAGCCCCTGGAGTTGGGTGGGGCCTGAGTCCCGATGCTGCATGGCCTGTTGTGGGGTCGCTCCTGCCCGCACAGTCCCTGGAGTGAAACGGACCTGGGTGCTGAAAAAGCACTGCCACAGTGGGTCGCTCATGCCCACTGGAGACTCTGTGGTGGGGCGGGCCTGAGTGTCAAGGTGGCGTGACTCCCAGAGGGGTCTCTCACATCCGCTGGGGTTGCAGGTAGGAGGCAGGCCTGGGTCCCGAGGGGCATGGCCCGTGGCGGGTTGCTCCTGCCTGCCCCATCCCCTAGAGTGGGGCAGGCCTGGGTCCCGAGGCTGCTCGGCCTGCGGTGGGGTCGCTCCTGCCCACCACAGTCCCTGGAGTGGGGCAGGGCTGGGTGTTGAGCCGAGCGGCCCACAGCAGGGTGGTACACTATGGTTCCTGGCTGCGGTTGGCCGTTGGGGAGGGGAATCCTTTGCTGGATGAGGCACTTGGTCTAGCAGACAGAGAGTGGAGGTGCTGCTTGAGAACCTCCTCCCACAGTCTCAGCAGGGGTTAGGCTTCTGGTTCGTCAGGTAAGGGGGGGAGGGCATACTGGAAGTTCAGAATGGTTGGGAAAACTTTAGTTGTAATTTTTTGCCTAGCGAGAGAGTGTTCAGAGTCACAGCAGGGAAGTAATCCCCATTTCACACAGCACTCTCCCATGGAGTGGGACAAGAGATCCATAGTTCACTGTTCATCTGTAGAAAGCCTGCAGGAGTGAACGAAGAGAAAAAAGACAAAAGAGAAAAAGAAACAGAAAGCAAAAAGACCACAGCTTTCTTGGGAGAGGGGATGTATACTTTTCCTTTCAGATGAATTTTGTACCTGAAGCTTGCTTTCTTGGAGTCACAGCTTGCTTCAGCAGAGGTGATCTGCAGCTATCACTTCTCTCTCAGCTGGGCTCCCAGTCTTCAGCTCAATTGAGCATTTTCTGAACGTTATCCTTCTCCTTGGTCAGGAGCGTCTCTCGGGAGCTACCTCTAGTCAGCCATCTTACCCCTCCCCTATATTCGTTCTTAATCTGTAGTAACAAATGTTTCTAAAAGACTCCTTTGAGAGTCAAAAAATCAACCACAATCAATCTAAATTAAAAACTGCTCTCAATGAATTAAACTATACAAGTTTGTCTTACCTTTTCTCTTCTGAGGCTTTTAAAAAGAATGTTCTTTCTCCTTGACTTGTGCTCCAAAAGAGATTCTTTAAATTCTAATCCACAGTACCTGTGAATGTTATTTTATTTGGACATTTCTGTAGATGTATTAGTTAAGATGATGTCACACTGAAATAGGGTGAGGCCTAAATCCAACGCAACTTGTCTTTATAGGAGAGGCACCAAGGCATGCGGGTAGAAACAGCATGTGACAAGGAGGTAGAAACTAGACTGATGTGTCTGTAAACCCAGGAATGCCGGATGGCAGGAAATCACTGGAAGCTGGAAAGGGGCAAGAAGAAAGCCTCCAATAGTGCCTTGGAGAGAGTATGGACCCATGATTTTAAATTTGTAGCCTCTGAAATATAAAATGAATACATTTGTGTTATTTTAAGCCACTCAATATGTGATGATTTGCTTTAACAGCCCTAGGAAACTAACACACTTGATTCCTAACTTACAATGTTTCCATTTATGAATTTTTGACTTTGCAATGGTGCAAAAGTGATGCACAATCAGTAGAAAACATACTTTGAGTACTCATGTAACCTTTCTGGTTTTAATTTTCAGCACACTAAATTCCTTGAAATATTCAATACTTGATTATAAAATGGGATTTATGTTAGATGATTTTACTCCACTGTAAGCTATCTTAAGTGATCTGAGCATGTTTAAGGTGGGTGGTGTTAAGGTACATTATTCAGGGTAGGTATAGTAAAGAAATGTTTTTACTTAAAATATTTTGAACTTACGGTAGGTTTCTTGGGATAAGCTAAAGAGTTTCTATACACAAATTTCCTTCATCCTTCAAGTTATTGTAGAAAATCCTCCAAAACACACTCAAGTGCTTACAACCTCCGCACATACACCTGCTTTCACTGTTATGGGGTGAAATAGAAGTTTACAACATAACCAGAGGAAGGTAAATTCCTCTTGAAGTGAGGAGAAGGGCAGGAAGTGAGAATGAGGATGTTATCTTGCAATTAGCTTCAAAATGTCAGGAGCACCTGACCTGATATTGCTAAGGAGGAACTGTAAGGGAAATAAAAATTATGCAGTAATACACTGTGAAACAAACTTTAGAAGTCACTGACAACACTTGTATCTTTGAATTAACATAAAGCTATCGCAGCCTCTAATATGGAAAAGAAATTGTGCTAAATTGACCTGGTCCAGAAATGGCCAGAGCGAAGGATAACAGAAGGCCGGAATGCCAATGGAATTGACCTTTGATTCACTCAGTCTTTCAGTTACTGCTCAGGATTGACCTAGGTCTGTAAATCTGCTGCTTGCTCTTGGAAATAGGCCAGCATATTATCAGTTTCCAAAACAGCAAGGCAGCAAAAGACTATAGTATAAAAATCCCTCAGAGGAAAATGCAGGCTTCCTAATGAGTATATCATGCATCTTAATAGACATAACATGAACTAGGTATATTTCAAGAATGAAAAAAAAAAGTCTATTAGCATAAATTACCCAGAAGATATTTTAAGAACAAAATATCAGTATTTTTCTTTGGCATATGTCACCTGATATTGTGGAATTTCTTTTATAACTCAAACTTCTATAACAATCTCCACATTCAGCTCTATCCATACTTGTTTACCAATTTGGTTATTGAATAAGTAAAGGTTGCTTTTGAGCTGTGTAAAATGTGTTCCTCTTATTTCTAATAAAGATTACTCCTTCTCAATGTTTATGATTCTCTGCCATTCTTTCATCATCACATTGTTTATTTTCTGGTTGGCTCTTAACATAACATTATTTTGTTTGTTTATGTGTTTTATTGGCTTGCTTTTGATAATGGCATGGATATTGTATCTTCTACAGGTCATGACCCAGGTGGTACCTCGTCCGTAACACAAACTACTCTTTTATAGTCAAAAATATTATAAAATTGTTTAGGAAACAGCCAAAGTGTTATCTTGCTGATATAGCCTGTATAAAATAGCAAGGTTCTAAGTAGCTAATGTGAGCTTGGTATCATTGACCAATTGAGTAAATTGTATGCATTAATTTCATACATTTTATAAAATATGTGTCAACTAAATGAATCATGCTTTACTCCTTAAAAATCATGAAACTAGATGACTAGCCAAAAATTTAAGCATAATTTTTAAAAATTGTTTCCCATTCCAGAAAGAAAAATTATGATAAACTTTCTAGATTTTCATAGAAATTAATAGTGATTCTCATTTTTCAAAGAATAAGCTAGCTCCGGATATGCAAATTCTTATTTTGTGTAAGGTTAAAGGGCATGGAATACAGTCCATGCTAATGCTTACATTTTGACAAGGCTATTTTCCCTTAATGTGGGAAAAAACTTTTAAAAGTAGGCAGAATCAATCTTCTGAACTATGACAACTGTAGCAAGTATCAATACGGAGTGTCAGAGGTGGCTGCTAGATGGTCGCCAAGGCCAGGCATTGGTGTGTCCTGTAGCCCAACATGTGGTGATTCTCTGGACACAGAAGATAAAGACTTGAGGCTTTTGTACATTGTGTGTGGCGAGCAGAGAGAATAGAAAATCTCCATATGAAATTTTTAATTAGTAACACAAATGAAGGTGAAAATGTCTTTAGTAATATTCACAGCTTGGGGGGAAAATTATAACAACAAGACAATGACTAATGCTTTTGGACCTAGTGAATTAGAAGTAGATTTTTATAAGGTGAGCTTTTATAATGAGCCTTCTAGAGATAATTAAAAAGGTCAGATTCTCAGTTATTTGCTATTGACAAAAATGGTCTATGAGCACTGAAAAATTAGCTACAAAAAATTATTAGCAGAGACAAAGGTAGTGTGGTAAATATTTTATGCTGTAGGTTAGGTTTTCAAAATGAGGATCAAGCAGAGTTCGATGTGCAGTTGTACACCTTCATGGCAGAATCCAAGTTGTTCACCTCATATTTTATTTAGCCTTGAGAAATGAGAGCTGTGGCACTGATGAAGAGTTTGAGGAAAACTGATTCCTTTGGTTCTACTGATGAATTTATGAAATGGATAAAACAATATTGTTTACATTTGGAAAATCAACATAGGTTATAGATATTGTTCCAGAACATTGAAATAGTGACATTAGGCAGCCTGAGAAGAAAAACTCTTCTGTCTCTCACTTTATTGAGACAATTTAATGATTTCACCAACACAAGAGAGGCCCTAACTGAAAATATTTTTAAATATGAAAGGAACAGTTTTGATCATCTACTTATGCAAACAAATAACATGAAAATCCAGTAGCCTAAAACAATCATTAGTTACCTTTAATGCTTCTAAGAATGATTAAATTCAACTATCTGATTCTTTTCTTGGATTATAACAAGTTGTTGTGATGCTGTACTTGTTGAAATGTTTCTCAAGGCTGTACATTGACGAAGCCTTCCTTATATGGTGGCAATTGCTGTTCACTATTGTCTGGTAAATGCTATGGTGCTGCCTACTAGAATATGTAAATATAACTAGTCCATGGGATTACTTTGGCTTCCTGTAAAATGGAAGGTGGATTCTCAAAGAGGATGTCACAAAATTAGAAAACATAGCTGCCGCACCTTTTAATTTTGTCCAAAGCAGTCAGGGAATTTGCCGGAATAAAGAGTGAAGTCGTAGAAATCCTGTCTGTCTAGGGAAGAAATGCCAATTGTAGGTATGTTTAATTTTCCATAAGAAATAACATTAACACTGGATAGTAACTCTTAGACTCTTAAACATTATATTCAAATAAACATATAAAAGCAAAATAACTTAAAGGACTTAGAAAATGAAATTCTTTTTGCTCCAACAAAATAATCATTGATGTCAGTATAATAGCACGTATCCATTCTCAAAATTCATCTGTGATGAAACAGATCAATTACATTGGTGTGCCTAGACTATCATGCCATTGCTGGAACTTTTGCAAGTATAAGAAAGCAAAATTGGTTTGTATTGATTAGAAAATATTGTAAACAAAAGCATAATGCCAAAAACATCTCCACTCCAGTTACTGGAATTGCATTTATCTATGACTAACAACAGACTTCAGTGTGATGACATACCATTGTCTATACACCCTGAGAATTTTTACTTCAGTAGCTCTATAGGACCTAAGAATGGAAAATAAGTCTGAACACTAATTTTACTTTTATGTCTTTACTGTCTTTGACTCCAAAAAGAGACTTGGAATGTACACAGGGAAGAAAATTCACTACTCAACTATATTGCTGAGGTTTTTGAGAGCAATATCCATAGAGGTTTTTAAATAACACAAAGTAATGCATGTGTGGACAGTGAAAACCTGCCTTTTTTGTACAGAAAATTTTAGCATGGATACACCACAAGGTATATCTAGAGAAATCTTATAGAACATGATGGAAAGTGGAACCAACAAGCCATTGATTCCACCGATCTATACGAATGGCATTGGTGAATTTCAGAAACTTAGAAGAATATTAATTGAGAACATTAATAATACACATAAAGGTTTGGGTTAACACCTGTGTACCAAGAAGCATTTCTTTCCTTGTAGTTTACTTGTTTGCCTATTGTATTTTTATTATTTTCAGAGCATGTGTGTTATTTTGAGTTTCAGGAGGAGTCAGGTTGTTTTTACAACTTGGAGGGCATAAGAAAAAAAGAAATAACTAAAGAATAGCACATTAAGAACATATTAATTCAAAGAGGATGGGTAAAGGATGAATAACAATTGCAGAAACTTGGGCAGATATGGAAGTGAAATTAGATTCTCAATTACTCAAAGTTCATAAAAACAAATTTAAGTTTTCTAATAAAAAAAGTATTTTTTAATAGAATCTTTATCTATTCAGTGACTCAGTTCTGTGAAAATGTATAACCTTGGTAAAGCAAACATAAGTATGTAACCTTTCACCTGAGTGTAAACTCCTTGAAGGGACAATTCTTTTTTTTCTTTAGTTCATTCCTTAATCTCTGATTCTTAGGACAGTAGGTACTGTCATGTTGTAGATTTTCCAAAAACATCCTTTAGAATTTTTTCTAAAGCACTCCCTCACTTCCACCCCCCCAAAAAGGTAAAAAAACTACTCTAGAAGTGGTGTCTAATGTCTGTAATTTCAGCACTTTGGGAGACTGAAATAGGAGGATAGCTTGAGGCCAGAAGTTCAAGACCAGCACCTGGTACCACAGTGTGACCCTAAAACACACACACACACACACACACACACACACATGGGCTTTCCAGAAATGACCCAGTCAGGTTATATGAAAAATAGAGACATACAGCTGGATACTTTCCAGACAGATCCTATATATACATATATATATTCACACAGAGATACACACACACACACACACACACACACACAGATTTATCAAGAAATAAATTTTGTATAATACAATTTTATTTGCTAAAAACCATATACCTATCTTGAAAATCACACAGCATATTAGTATTAGATGAAGACTGTTTGTATGGAAGGCACTTTCATGAATATAAGCTCTTTACCTCAGCTTCCTGATCACTGAATATCTTGCCTCGTTCCTTTCCCATCAAGCTTGTCCTGGAAAGTCCGTCTCCCACTGTAGACTGGGTAACCTTTGTGAACTGTCAAATCAGAAAACCTAGGAAGGAACCATGACTCATGAAACCCAAAGACCTTCGCGTGTTTTTTCCCTGTATCTCCTACTCTTTCTTATAATCATTCCCTCCAAATTAAGTATTATCTCTTCAGCATATGCTTTCTCACTGTCTCTCTCTCTTTTTTTATCCCTAGTTGACCCTAGAACAACACTGTTTTGAATTGCTTAGGTTCACCTATATACAGTTTATCTTCTGCCTCTGCTATCCCTGACACAAAAAGACAAATCTCTCTCACCCTCCCTTTCTTGGTTTTCAATGTCCTTTATAACTCTTTGCTTTCTTCACCTTAAATTTATTTATTTATTTATTTTTTGAGACAGAGTCTCACTATGTCACACTCGGCAGAGTGCTGTGGCATCACAGCTCATAGAAACCTAAAAGTCTTGGGGTTAAGCGATTCTCTTGCCTCAGCCTCCCAAGTAGCTGGGACTATTGGTACTCGCCACAGTGCCTGGCTACTTTGGTTGTTGTTGTTGTTGCTGTTGTCATTGTCATTGTTGTTTGGCAGGCCCAGATTGAGTTTGAACCCACCAGCCCCAGGGTATGTGGCAGGTGCCCTAGCTGCTAAACTACAGGTGCCGAGCCATGTTATGATTTTCTTAATAACTTTTTTTCTAGCTTAGTTTTATGTATTTTAAAAATACATAAAACATAAAAATAGAGTAGGGCGCTGGCCCCATATACTGAATATACCAAAGGTGGTGGGTTCAAACCCAGCCTCGGCAGAACTGCAAAACAGAAAAATAGCGGGGCGTTGTGACGGGCGCCTGCAGTTCTAGCTACTCGGGAGGCTGAGGCGAGAGAATCACCTAAGCCCAGGAGTTGAAGGTTGCTGAGCTGTGTGATGCCATGGCACTCTACCAAGGGTGATAAAGTGAGACTCTCTCTCTACAAAAAAAAAACATAAAAATATGTGCTGATTTATTATTTATGTTATCAAACAGGCTTTTAAATTTGGGAAGGGTCAAAAATTATACCCTGATTTTTGATTCTGGTGAGAATTGCCATCCTTAGCCCTGCATTGGTCAATAGTGTAAACTTTGCTTTGAGGAAGTTCTTCAAGGTTGTACACTCAAAGCTCTCAAGGAAAGGAAATATTGTGTTCTGGCTAATGTATTGGAAAGGTCAATCACAAATACCCTCTAATATTAAGATTTAAAAAATTAAATAGATTAAACATAACACAGAGACTTAATTAAATTTAAAACTAAAATGATACCAGTTTTTTAAATTTATACTGTAAACTACTATACAGGTAATAGACAGGAGCTACAAATTAGACTCTATAAATGCTACCAACCAATAAATATACGAACGGTATTTTTTAATATTTATTTATAGTGTTCAAAAATAAAAAAAAAGTGTACACAGGGACAAATATGTTTCAGGTAATGTAAGTATCCATTTTATGTTAACTCTTCCTGACATTTTATTTTATCTTATTTTAGGCAAACTCTCACTCCTACCTCACCACAACTTCAAACTCCTAGATTCAAGAAATCCTCCTGCTTCAGCCTCTTAAGTAGTTGAGAGTACAGGTGCTTGCCTGCCACAATGCCTGGCTAAATTTTTTATGTTTAGTAGAGATGGGGGTCTCACTCTTGCTAAGTCTGGTCTATAAATCCTGGGTTCAAGCTTGCCAGAGTGCTAGGATTATAGATGTGAGCTACCATGCCAGGCACCAGTTCTAAATGTTTAAATTTCATAATGAAGCTTCAGTTTACCTTCAAGCCCTTAATGAAGAGGAAGTAGTTGAAATTGCTTGAGAATTGAAGTGAAAAATTGGAGGATAAAGTCACACCTACCAGGTGCAATGCACATATTCTGGATAAATGGCACATTTGTAAGATGGACTTAAAATATATAAATGTAAATTATGTAGCCAAAATGTGTGTATTTCAGAGTAATACTCAGAGTAATAGTCTGAAATAAGCAAATGAATATTTAAAAATGCGAGAATAAAACAACTTAAAGGCAAGCACCTTTTCCCTCTTTTCAATTCAGTAATCAAATTCTCACTTAATCTATGGCCAAGTCTGTCACATGTCACTTCTGACACTGCTTGCCAGGGCCCAGGACTGGCCAGGTCTCAGGCCCAGCTGAACTAGGTTCCAGACATGGACCATTAAGTTACCTTGCTCAGGTTCAGTTTCTCTTAGATGCCTGAGGGCTATATACTTTAGCTGGAGAGAAAGAGTCTTAGAGAGAATAAAGCAGTCTTCTTAGAAAGGTAGATCTTAGTCTTTAGTAGAGCTTGGTAATCTTCAGCAGAGAGACGCCATGCTGGCATTCTGCAGGCAGGAGAGGAAACAGAGTCAGAGTAAGTGGGTCCATGATAGAAGGTGCATGCTCCCAACTGCCTTCTCCTCCAGCCTGATATAAGGCTAATCTCATGCCTCTTAACACCACAGGTGTAGAGACTGCCAAATCCCTCTCCATGCCCTTTCCACCCAGGTGTTCCATAATTGAGCTGTAGAGGTATTTCTTAGAACTCTCACTCCTCCTAGACATAGGATACATGGGCTGCAACACAAGTCTATCTGCTGCTGGCTTGGTTCTTATTCCATATTTCTTCTGAAAACATTTTCACTTACTCTTATGCTAGTTTGGGGGGTTTTGATCTCATGCTTCAGGTGGAAATGTTGAAGTTGTATATGATAACTAGAATGTTTTGTATCATGGTAAAATGTCTGTTCTCTGAATCCATTGTATTTCAACTCCAAAAATTTGACAACCTACTGCCATACTATACATATATAGGCCAAACAGAAGATTTTGTCATTCAAGTGTGGGCCTTCCTTTATATCTATCCAGGAATACCACAACTTAACTCTCATTTCTCATCAATATAGCTCCAGATGGGAAAATGTTCCAAATTTTCACATACTTATTCAAAAATAATTAATCTGAAAATAATTATAATAGTGAATAAAAAACACTAATACTAGGCTTGAGATATTTAACTTTCACTTTTACCTGCCCAAATAACATATATCATTAAAATTGACTCCATATAGTTATCAGTATATAATCATAACCAAATACCGATAGCTAGAACATATTCCTATGAGTAGAATCTAATTATAGAAATAGAGCCAGGTTATAAAATGCATATTTTATGGCAATAACATTTTTTCTTTATTTGGTCTGCATATTAAAATAATATCTTTGTGTTGGATCTTTTTATTTACCGTACTGTATAACACTTTAAAATATACAACAGAATACTTTTGGTTTGAAATAATACCTTAGATTCAAGAAAAGAAATCTATACCCATTATTTGCACTTCAATAAATTTACGAATTTACTGGTGAATTCCGATTCTAAATATATTGCATGCTTACAAGAAAAAAAAAGCCTATTGGAGGTTACTTGCTACATGGAATGTTCTTTTGTAACTTAAATAGTACTATAACTTGTATAGGAACCTTTTGAATCCCACCGTATAATCAGTGTAGCACATTCACTATAAATATTTGCTTTGTGGTAGGCCAACGTGACTTTTGTTGGGCCCTAGTAAAGGAAAATAATGTTCTTATTTAGTGCAGACAACCACATTCCATTGAATGTTCTCACACTGATAGCCTAGATTCATACCTTATAATTATTGAAGAATAGATTTGTGTGTTTGATATCCTTTTTTAAAAATTTTAGGTGGCATTATTGCATAAAATAAGAAAATAGCCTTTCTTTGACTCCATCTTGAGTTAAAATTTACTTGCTTTTGTTGCTGAATCAAGACTGCCTAATTAACATGTTTCTTTGTGTTAAGCAATTCCAAGATTCACGGGCAGGCACTTTTGTGAGATATTCAATGGCACAGAAACTTGTAAGATGTGTTCCAAGGGTATAGCTGAGAAAAGAGTAGCATTCCTGCTCTGTAATAATCAGTCATTCAGCATAATCCAATAATAGATTTGTTTCCTCAACAGAGTTTATCAGAAGTATATTAGAAATAAAGTAAAGCGTACCTCAACTCTGAGAAGACTAGAGTTTTGTTTAGGCACGACCACAGTTTGCAAATCTTTCTGATAAACTATCATACTGCAGATGGTGCCAAAAAAAGTTTACATATTATAAGAAAGGAATAAAAAACTGCATTAAAATTATAATACTCAATATAGTGAACATACTCACATGCCTATTGAAAAGAAGAATACAAGCCCAGTGTCAGCATTGCTTGCAATTACAGAAGTCAAAAATGACTTGAATATTATAAATTTAATACATTTTTTCCTTTTTAAAAATGGAATACATTTGGCACCCCCTGTATATTAAATAAATTGCAATATTAATAGTCCGATTTAGAAGCTAATAATATGTTTTCCATTAATCCTTCTAAAAGACCAAAGAAAGCAAATAAAACATTTACTGGGTGGGTGTAGCTCATTCCTATAATCCTAACACTCTGGAAGGCCAAGGCAGAAGAACTGCTTCAACTCAGCAGTTGGAGACTGGCTTGAGTAACAGTGAAATCCCATCTCTATTAAAAATAGAAAAAATTAGCCAGAGGTTGTAGCAGGCCCCAGTCACCCTGGAGGCTGAGACAGGAGGACCATTTGAACCCAGGAATTTGATGTTGCTATGAGGTAGGCTGACACCATGGCAGTCTAGCCTGGGACACCAGAGTAAAACTATGTCTCAAAAGAAATAAAAATGAAATTTAAAAAAAGCATCTACTAAGAATAACCTGCTTTTATAGGTAAAAGAAAACAATGTAGACAACTTTCTTTTCATCACCATCTTTCATACAATAGAAATTTAGAGATTGTACTCCTCTACATAATAATAGTTTCAAAGTAGAAAAAAAGGATGTGAATATAGCTGCCATTCTGTGAAAAGATGAAAACTAAAGATGACATATGAGTTTCTTAGGGTTTCTATAACAAAATGCCACATACTTGGTGGCATTTTCTCACAGTTCTGTGGGCTAGACATCTGAAATCAAGATGTTGGCAAGGTTGTTTGTTCTGAGAGCTGTGAGCATGTACCCTTGCAATGCCTCACTCCTTGCTTGCAGTAGCCTCTGTAGTTCCTTGTCTTGTAGACACTCAGCTGACTGTAGTTTTATATTTTCCTTCTATGTGTTTCTCTGTGTCTTAATTCCTTCTTTCTATAAGGCCATAGTCATACTGGATTGGAGTCCACCATAAAGAGCTCATTTTGTCTTAATTCACCCTACAAGGACCCTATTTCTAAATAAGGTTACACTCAGAGGTACTGGCACTAGATATTTAACATCTTTTTTTGTGGCATAATTCAAGTCATAATACATGATAACAGAACAGAAAAGCCTCTTAGCAGTGTTCTGGGGTTGTATACTAGTTTTTAAAACCTTCTTGGAAAGAGCTATTAAGTTCATGAAGTATCCAGAGAAGTAGTTCATGAATTTATATGTGTCCAACATTTGTAAATCATGAGAAATTTTTTTAGGCACTCTAAAAATTAACATACTATGCGGTCAGAGTTAATCAGATTTGCAACGAATTACTACAACAGAACTTTGCTTTCACAATTCTTTCTCAATCAATGTTAGCCACTGTTTTCTTCTCTCTCTCTTCTGTTCATTATTATGCCAGTTTAGTTTGGATTCTGGTTTACACATTGCCAATAAGATTTTCTCATCTGACAAAAATAACAGGGAATCTGGTGATCATTTAACGGGCACTTTTGAGTTGATGGTAAAAATTTATTTTCTTTCAGGTGAAAGATAAGACAGAATATTGTTTGGCAATCCTCTTTCTTTTTTGTTTGAAATAGTCTGAGTTTAAAACAAGAGTATTTAGCGTGCTCATCCTCCCCAAAGTGGGGGCTGTCCTACACCTTGAACCTTACCTTGGGAGTGGGTAAAATGTAACTTAATTTTTTTCCAGGGGTAGGAGGCAAGATGGCTTACTGGAGCCAGCTTTCCACAGAGGCTCCCATCCAGAAGGAGAGTTAAAGGAGAAAAGTTTATCAAGTAACCTGATGATTTAGAGCTAGGCTGAGAGAGAAGATCAGGTTGCTCAGGTTGGTCTCCAGCTCTTGAGCTCAAGTGATCCTCCTGCCTCAACCTCCTGGAATGTTAAGATTGCACATGTGTGATATGATCTATGTGTATATGACTTAATAAAAGGAAAAAATTCCCTCATATTAATTTGAAATAATGAAAGCATATTTTATGACCACTGGAAAGTAAAAAATACTTTTAATATCTAGATTAGTTTTTTGTTTTTCTTTTAATTTCTGCATTTACTTTGACCTGTGGTTGAGATTGTGAATCTGAAGCAATATTATTGTAAACAATTATAGTGAATACTTCCTTTGTTCTGGAGTGTCTGTATTTGACAATATTCTTTACTTTTTCTGTGAGATTTTAGAATATATTATAATTTTGTACAGATCAATGAATTAGATAATAAAGTGTCCTAATTTGTTTATTTGATTTGTAAATATGTGTAAAAACCAACAAGTGAAAAAAAACTGTAATATAAACGTGCTAACTTTTTGAGACAAGAAACATTTTAAGAAAATGCCAGCTCAGCAACACTACTACATAATCAAAGTACATGTTGTTAAAGTGAATTTTTTGACTAATCCAGCTAGTTTGATAATTTTAAAAAATCAGCTATATGCTTTTGATTTTTATCAAGCTGATGTTAGTGCAAGTGAACCTGTTCCTTTTTATTTGTATAAAATGTGGACTTTTGTCCTGATGAAATGACTATTTATTCTAAACTTAATCCCAGTTTATAAACAAAATGCTTGGATTGTGAAAAATATGAAAGTATCTATTAAGCTCTATGAAATCATAATTGTGATGTGCAATTTTACAACAATAATTACATGTGAATATAATTTCTAAAATTCTTAGTTAAGTTTAAAATCTTGAACAAAGATTAAAAATGTTAGCTAATGGGGCAGCGCCTGTGGCTCAGCCAGTAGGGTACCAGCCCCATATACCGAGGGTGGGGGGTTCAAACACAGCCCTGGCCGAACTGCATCAAAAATTAGCCAGGCACTGAGGTGGGCGCCTGTAGTCCCAGCTACTTGGGAAGCTGAGGCAAGAGAATTGCCTAAGCCCCAGAGCTGAAGGTTGCTGTGAGCTGTGACTCCACAGCACTCTACCAAGGGTGATAGAGTGAGACTATGTCTCTACAAAAAAAAAAAAAAGAAAAAGAAAAAGTTAGCTAATAAATTAATTGAGAATATTTATAGAACAGCTATAATTTATAAATGAAGCAATACCAAAACATTACTTTTAGACTTAAATTATACTTTTGTATCTCATTTTTACATATTATAAAATTACTTAAACATTTTTTCATCTTTAATATCAACATCTGGTTGGCTGTAGGGTGTCATCATGTGTGTGATTAAGGGCCCTCCTGGTCAGTTAAAATGTCAATATATAGCAGACAATTACCAACTACCTATCTCCTTATTTTCTCCATGGAATAGAAATTGACTAATTTGGTTATATATTTTAATTACTAGGAATGATTAAAATTACATTAGAAGCACTGGTGATAGAAAGTTTTTTTTTATGTGTGCATATTAATATTGTGCTCTATGTGTATCAACAAAAACATGAAACCAATTTTTGTCCTAAAATAAAGGATCTCATTGTTCTCCACAAGAAAGTGAAGTGTGAAATACAAAACTTAAGTAGATATGAAAACATGGAGAGCATTTGTAATACACTTTATTTGCTTTGTAGCAGATATATAAAGCTAAGAAACATATTGAAAATTTAAAATCTATGCTCATTTCTATTATTTTCATTACGTAAATATGAAAATAATATATTTTATTGCCAAGCATTTTAGGAAAGCAAACATAAAATTTATCTTTTTCTCTTTTCAAATGATAATTGATCTTCATGTATTTAGTCCTTTTTAATGAATTAAAAATATTGTTTCATAAGATAGAGATATATAGAAGCAGTTCAGGGCTATATATTCAGAAGAACACATAAACTGGTATATATGTGGTTATAGACATGTTATGAAAATTTTGACGTATTCCATTTTGGTTTTAATTATTTGAATTTTCTTATTTTTATACAATTAATATGCAATATTTATAATATCAACAAAAGACAATAAAATGTATGATCCCAATTATGAATTAAATCAAACCAACATAACAGTGGTTACCTTTGGGCACAAAGACTATGCAGGTTTTCATTGCCTTTTACAAGATTTTCTCCATTTTCCTGTAATGAACAGGTAAAACTATTATAATTTTATATAAAAATTATATTTTTAAAAACAAAACACAATGAACAAAATAAAAATAGGGCAGAGCTTCTCTCTGTCCTATTCACGCTGCTCAATCAATAATGAATATAAATGACAATATAAGTTGGTCACTGTCCAATAATTCAGGTGGATATTAATGAGATTATATATAGTATGCCTTTGAGCAAAACCACTGTCCTTTGTTTCTCAAGAGATCTGGGGCTCATTCTTCTTGTCTTCTACTTCTATTATGATACAGAAAGGTGACAAAATGATTTGATCGTCATCCTAGGATACCATTCCTCGTTTTATCATGTGACTGATATGTTACTATATAACTTTAATAAGACTCAAAATCATTCATATGTTTTTATTCCATACTATGATGTGATAAATCTTTAGCAAATAAAAGAAAAATATGTATGGTGAGCAAAGAGAAAGTTGTATACAATAAGAGTTTGTAATTCTATTCTCAAATGTAGTACTGATTTTGTTAATAAACATTTGGTAATCTAACTCTCAGCTAGATGATATATTTCAAATTTTATTTTGCCTAAGAATGAATTTATACACTACACACTTACTAAAAAGAAATTCCAATGATCCATAACAGATCAACTAAATCAGTATATATGGGAGTTTGAAGATAAACTCTATACAATAAATTACCACAATAGTTTGAGAATCACAGAGCTAGAGGAATACTGAAATGTCCCTTACAAAGGTCTTTTATTTTCTTTTATTATTTTTCTTTTTTTTTATTGCTGGGGAGCCATCGAAGGTACAAGAAACCATGTTACACTGATTGCATTTGTTGGGTAAAGTCCCTCTTACAATTGTGTTTTACCCCCAAAAGGTGTGGCACACACCAAGACCCCACCCCCCTCGCTCCCTCCCTGTCTCTGCTCTTCCTCTCCCCACCCCTCCCTCATTCTTTCTCTCTCTGCTCTCCCCTTCCCTCATCCCCACCGTGCCATTAATTGTCATTCATTACCGACCACAGCTTAAATCTCTTCTCAAAACTAACTAAAGAAGCTTGATTTTTTTGTTTTATTTTGTTTTAAGAAAAGAACACATGTGCATATCTAGCATCTAACAAGAAATCTGTATTTTTTTAAAGTTGTGTAGTGACTCCCTGGTAAAAGTGGATTAAGAAACATTTATTTTGTTTGTATGTTTGTTTGGTTTTTGAGATAGAGTCTCACTATGTCGCCCTCAACTGTTCTGTGGCGTCACAGTTCACAACAACTTCAAACTTTTGGGCGTAAGTGATTCTCTTGCCTCAGCCTCTCAAGTAGTTGGGACTACAGGCATCTACCACAAATTCCGGCTATTTTTTGTTGCAGTTGTCATTGTTGTTTAGCTAGCCCTAGCCAGGTTCAAACCCGCCAGCCTTGGTGTACTGGCCAGCACTGGGTACCGCTGTGTATGGGCGCGGAGTCAAGAAATATTTATTTTTGAACATAAAAATGTTTAATGTTATGAAATTGATGATTCATTTTAGGATACAAATTTAAGAGAAAAATTTATTTATCAGTTTTGCTGAATAGAATCATATTCACTGAATTTCAGATTTGGGAATTAAATGTATTCTCCTTAATTAGTATTAACATAAAATTTACCCACGTTGAAATAATACATGTAGGAGTACATTAAATGTTAAATAAGAAAAGTTAAACTCTTACTGCATATCTCTACCTTACAATCTTACATCTCAAAGGTGAGTTAATTTTTTAAGCATTTGTTTTCAATGTTGTATACCTACACACATATATGGCCAAACAAAGAACTGTTAAGAATAAAAATGTAGTCTTTAAAATCAAAACTTTTTTTGTAGGTCAGATATCTTGACTAATCTCTGGAAACATTTAGAGTTTTTAATACATATTTGTTTCTCTTTGCTGTCTCACAAAAATAAATTAGAATATCCCTACTACTTTGTATTGTGTTTGAGGTTTCATTGTATTTTGATAATCTGATCATACTAAAAATATGACTAGTTATTATAATGGTCACATTTTGTATACTTTATAATTATGTTTCTTGAGCTCTTTATTTATAAATATTTACATGTTACTTAGATATTAATATTTTGAGAATATAACAATAAATATTTTTATTTGAATATATATTTGAAAAATAAATTCCTACTCCTTCCAGAATCAAAACTTTTTGTATTTTAAATGTTGTAGACTAGTGACATACAAATCTTCAAAATAATTCCACAGATTTCAATGGCATCCTATTAAAGCATGTTCATTGTTTCATACACTCTTAATAATAATAATGATTGCTCAATAGTAATCATTATTACATACATGGCTTAATTTTGCCAATCTAATATTAAAGTTGCATTGTCATTTTAATTTTTCTTGCTATTATTATAAGTAACATTGAGTAGTTCCATATGCTTACTGACAGTATGATTTTTTTTTTTTTTGCAGTTTTTGGCCGGGGCTGGGTTTGAATCCACCACCTCGGGCATATGGGGCCGGTGCCCTACTCCTTTGAGCTATAGGCATCACCCAACGGTATGATTTTTTTTTCCTGTAAATTGCCAGTTTGTGCCATTTTGTAACATTTAAGATGCTCTGTTTTATGTCCATGTGTGTGTGTAACATAGAATGATAAAAGTAATAGTAGATGATATTCTATTACCAGCAATGTGATAACTAATTATAAATTTAAATGTTTTATAGATTGGAAGAGAAGCAATGTTATATAATTTTATAACAATTAATGAGGAAGTCAAAATTCTCCATTCCTCATTGTGCCCGTATAACATTTCCACCTCGAGAAGGATGGCCTATTTCTAACGAAATCACATTTAGAAGTGTTTGATTTTGCTCTTGTAGCTGCTTGGGCTAATTTAGTGAGGAATGCTCAATGTGCTTAGATAAAATGTTTTCTGACAGAAAAAATAATATCGTTCCCATCTAAAATGCTTTGTCTCAAAGTAAAAATAGCCAATTTCAGTCTTTCTTTAGAAGAAAAAATTATAGCATTCATATAATAACAATGTGAGAGGCTGAGGGATGGCTTACCAGGCTGTATTTCTAGACTTCCTAAAATCAGAGTTTCCAATCACATAGGGCCAGGTAAGCCCTTCATCTTCTCCAGGTAGATAAATTGAGTGCTGTGCAGTCTGCTGTGCGGGACTTTTTCAAAGAAACCTTTAAAACAAAGGTCCTGTTTTTATAACTGAAAATTTATAAAAGAACTTTGTAATTTTTTATTAATGAAACACATTTATATGTTAGCTAATACTTTAAAAAATTGTTTGACATTACTGAATATTCACCTAATCACATGATGAACAAATATATATATAACATCCTGTAATAACTTGTTCTCCGAATAAAATTTTCTTCTTATTTGTGTTTCATCCAAAGGTATCTTTACTTATATTAATAAAAATATAAATTCAAAAAAAATGCTTTGGTGAATACTTGTTATAGTGTGCTAATAAATAGTCAATGAAATCATTCATATAATGAGATTTGCAAAGCAAAGTTATTTTTAGAAAAACAGTGCCATGACTCAAAACAACAATGGGAAGCAAAGAGTATAAAGAAAGAATACAAAAATCCAGAACACAATGTTCAAGGTATACAATACACCATGCATTTATAAAAATAATGCATGTTAAAATGATGCATACAATTCAAATACCCTAGTTCTTTTTTTATAATTTCATTTGGAAAACCTAAAAGGCAATGAGATGGTTTTGGAATTTTCTTTATTAAAACAAAATTATATAATATTTAAGCAATTAAATAAAATCTTGTATCCCAAGTTGTTACAGAGAAGATATTTAATATTATTGAACAGAAATAAATTTATCATTCATTTTTGTCCCAAGAGGGATTCATTCCAAGTGTTGACCTCAATTAGCAGTTACTCTTTCTTTCAAATTCAGTGGGTTTATAGCTTTACTATCTGGAATCACTAGAATCAG
Organism: Perodicticus potto; assembly: GCA_963574655.1. Lineage (NCBI taxonomy): Eukaryota > Metazoa > Chordata > Mammalia > Primates > Lorisidae > Perodicticus > Perodicticus potto. The sequence goes on from CAUYRH010039065.1 coordinate 20,441, forward strand.
AGTATTTCTGATATTATTATTATACAAATTATTTAACTTGACTACACTACAAACTCCAAAGTGTGTTATAAAAATTAAGTTAAGGCTCAGCGCCTCTGGCTTAATGGGCTAAGGCACCAGCCATGTACACCTGAGCTGGCGGGTGCAAATCCAGCCTGGGCCCGTCAAACAACAATCACCGCTGCAACCAAAAAATGGCCGGGCGTTGTGGAGGGTGCCTGTAGTCCCAGCTACTTAGGAGGCAGAGGCAAGAGACTCGCTTGAGCCCAGGAATTGGAGGTTGCTGTGAGCTGTGTTGCCACGGCTCTCTACCCAGGGTCACAGCTTGAGGCTCTGTCTCAAAAAAAAAGTAAAATCAAATAAATAAAATAAAATAAAATAAAAATTAAGTTAAATTAGTGCATTTAAAAGCATTTAGTATGCTGCTTTCTATATTAGCATAAGGTGAAGACATGTTTGTATTATCACCTATGTGTGAAATAGCTGCCATTCTCTATATGAGAAGCCTAAATTTAGGGGGACAGAAGGAAAAGAATGTTAATAGGTTTATTATGCGTAAATGAGTGGGCATATATTTGTGTACATGCATTGTTTCTTTAAAGAGAAGTAGATTTCTAGAAATTATGTTCTAGTTTAAAATGAAAGTGATTAGAAAGCAATGCGAGACACAACAAAGAATAAAAAGAAGAGCATGTGAAATAAGACAAAGGTAAGAAACAAAAAAGTGGGGGACATTTACTTCCAAGACAAAAATGAAGGTGGATTTAATTTTGAAATATTTTCTTCTAAATATCACATTACGAGGAACACAAGCAAACAAAATGTAAATCATTTCTAAAATTGTATAACATTTTAGTACTTGTAAGTCATTTTTATTCATCCTTTTCTAGGGTGTTCTTACAAATTACTGGGTTTGTGTGACTGTGGTTTATGTGTCATATTTAACCAATGAGAGGTTAGAGCCTAGAAATGTTAAATGACTCGACCAAAGTTACATTACAAACAAGTGTCAGGGCCTGAAATTAAACGTGATTTTTCCTGAATCCTTCTTCAGCATATCAAGTTGTCTGTTTGAAAATAAATCTATCCAAGGTGGATTGTTTCAAACAGTTGTTGGAAATTTACCAGATCCTGAGTACTCTGTCAGGCACATTGCAAACCTCGTGTCATTTACAGATTTCAATAAACTCGTGAATGAGATAGAATAGATTTGAGAGTACAGAAATGCTCACCCTTAGTTGTAAATACCAGCTTATGGATCTGACGCGTAAACACCAATTTATTTAATGCCAGACAACATTTCACCTTTCTCACTGGGTCTCCTGAAGGAATGCTTTCCTTTTGATCAGCTTTCATTGGCACCTATTAAGTACTCATTGAAAGAGAACACAAGCTAATGAATTAATCACTAATGGGTGAATGCATGTGCTCTGGTATAAAATCTCTGCAACTTTGCCACAGATATCTGGGAATCAGAAATTAGAAGATAATATGGACTACATAAGGACAGGTACAAAATTCTTGCACAATTTCATATCCCAAGTTGTTACAGAGAAGATATTTAATATTATTGAACAGAAATAAATTTATCATTCATTTTTGTCCCAAGAGGGATTCATTCCAAGTGTTGACCTCAATTAGCAGTTACCCTTTCTTTCAAATTCAGTGGGTTTATAGCTTTACTATCTGCTCTGGAAAGATAAAAAGCTGTGTAGTTAAATAACCCTGTCTATAATGTGAGCTTATTCAGAACAATGTTTGTTTTGTTTGCGTTTACATTTCCAACACCTAGAATATTTATTTCTACATATACCACACCATGATACAAATATGAATTTCTTATATAAATATCCATTCATTCTGCAAAGCTCAGTATGAAGTAAGAATTTCCCTGAAGTTCTGTTTTTATAAGCTTTACTTTGCTACAAAATGAGAGAAAATATTACTAGTTTCTTTACATAAGATTGAGTGGAAATGTCTCTGAATGCACCAATAAATCTTACATATAACTGCTTTTTTTGCCTATTTATTTAGAATGCCCATAGATCAAAATAACACCTAGTCACTTTTCCTATTGATTCAAATTTTGTCTTTTAATAATTAATCCCTTTACTTTATTTATTCAGAGTAAAGATTAAAAAACAGGTCAGGGGAAAGAATTGTCTTTTGTGCTTTGGAACTATGATTTTGAAGTTTTCTAAAGACTGAATCAGTAGAATTGCCTATTCCACAATTAACAACAGGGAAATTGTTGTAGGGCTTGAACATTTGGATTTTCTTAGAGTAAGCACTGAATGAATGTATTCAATTAAAAGATTATTTAAGTTTAAACATGTAAAGTGTTCTGTGCCAGTAATCATCAGGTATTCCTCATATACCCACTGTGTGCATAATCTATTTAGTAAATAAGTTTACTTTTCTTTCTTTCTTTCCTTCTTTTTTTTTTTTCAGTTTCTGGTTGAGGCTGGGTTTGAACCCACCACCTCTGGCATTTGGGGCCGGTGCCCTACTCCTTTGAGCCATAGGCACCGCCCCAGTAAGTTTACTTTTAAAAGAAAACCCCACAATCATTCTTGGTAGTCTATTGTAATCAGTCATGAAATTTCCAGTGTATAGTAGAAAGTATCTAAATTTTATACAGAACTTAAAACTATCATTGACCTTTATCTTATTTACTATATGGATTCTGAGAAAAATCAATCTACTTATTTTTAAATTATGAGGTACTAAATAGACATGATTTTTTTTATGATTGGAGATGACTGTGGTTTAAAAATAACATCTAGCTCATGAAGAAAGAAAGAGTGCATGTGTTTGCAATAGCACCCTGACTGCTGTAGAACTGCAAGGAAAACAGTCTAATCTTCAGGTTTGTCTTTCGGAACCATTTACAAACCTTTATACACTTATTACTAGAGAAAATTATCCCTAATGGTAAAGGCCAAGAACCATCATCTTGTGCAATGAAGTCCTGCAATGTCGTCTTATGAAAAGGTTTGTTAAATATTTTACCTATTTTCCTTTTCAATTAGTGTCAACTTCACCAAACAGCATTTTAACCTGTAATACTTTTCACTACTTCCTAAATATCCCCATGCCTTTGTACCTACCCATTGAAGTATAATGCATCTCTATCATCTCTGTTCTAGTGCTTAAAAATATGACTTTGGTTCTTATTTTAAACTTCAGTATTTGTAAGCTAGAAAAGTAATTGTTACTTTGTTCTAAGACAAACGAGTGAGAACCACACTCCCCAATTTAGCAATGCCTCCTTGTAGCAGTCATTCATAACTCTATGAAGAAAAGTTATGTCACTTGAAAAGCTCCAAAATGATTGTGGTGTGTGCACTCTTAGTCGTTCCCAATCGTGAATGTGTACCATCATGACACACCCGATCTGCAAAATCACAGAACACCGTTTCTCAATCCTCATAATCTCCACACGTTCCCTGACCTTTGCAATGCAGTGCAAACTTATCAGTAAATGCTTATTTCTTTCATCTTAGAATTCAAGAGCATTTGTTAGCTATATTATATTTGTATTTCTCCATCTTATGCTAACTGCAGTAATGAATTTTTTTATGTTCAGAGTAGTTTTATTTCCACATTTGTATGTATAGCTATTTTCCCAATATCTTTATAAGCAATTATTTTTCGAATAAACTATGACATCTATCACAGATTTGGGCACATAATATTTTATTTTGAAATATCCTGAATCGATGAGAATCTGAGTGTATCATTCAATTCAAAATTACAGGGCCCAAAGAATCTACATGAGTGCTACCCATTGATCTGAAACTGTACATGTTTGAGATCATTTGACACACTCAGTTGGTACACTCAGAAAGCTGGAGAAACAAGGCTTTTAAGTGTTCATTTTATTTTTTACTTTTTTATCAAAACAAAAAAGATATGAGAAATATATTTAATGACGTGGAAGGAAAATTTCGTAATAACAAATTCTTTTGAAAATACTGATATTCGACGAAACAGCTTTGGACTCCCTGCCAAAATTTATATTTTTCTCTTAAATTATTGTTGGAGGATACATTAATTCTTTGAAGTCAAAATAAGAGGCTTGACAATTTAATTTCTATGTAAGTGCTTATTTGAATATACAAAACTATTAAATATAAACAGTAGTGTAGCAAAAAAATAAACTGACAAATAATTACTCAACTAGTACTAATAATTACTATACACAAAGAATGAGAAAATACTGTTGTAAGACTTTATACAATTGAATTCAATCCTATTACATCCTACAATCCTATTTTTTTTTTTTTTTGGAGACAGAGTCTCAAGCTGTTGCCCTGAGTAGAGTGCTGTTGCATCACAGCTCACAGCAACTTCAAACTCTTAGGCTTAAGCGATTCTCTTGCCTTAGCTGCCCAAGTAGCTGGGACTACAGGTGCCCACCACAACACCTGGCTATTTATTTTTTGTTGTTGTTGAGGTTGTCATTGTTGTTTTCACAGGCCCGGTCTGGGTTCAAACCTACCAACCTGGGCGTATGTGGCTGGTGCGTAACCACTGTGTTACCGGCGCCCTAATTCATTACTATTATACTTCCTCCTTCTTCAGTATCAGTGGGGGCACATTCTCTCCTGTCAATTCGTTGTTTGTTATGTGAACCATCACAAGCAGGAAACGTCTTGGAACGCCAACACCTACAATAAGCTGCTTTAGCAAGACACAAATCTTCAAGGTTTATTTCATTCACCACTTTTGGATTTTCCTTTTGGACTTTAAGATTAATCAAGCTATCCTTTTGTTGTTTTTTCTTCGGAAGGAATGGACGAGCTGCAAGGTAGCCAAGTAGTGCAAGTACACCAAGGAAAGGTGACAACCGAAGCCATTCTGAAACTGTGAGCCTGGCGAACCCGGTAATGCTCTGCTCTCCGGGATTGGGAGCCGCCAAAGACACGCGGGGAGTTGCACCTTCACGGTGAGGGCTACGCTGTCCAGCACCATCCTGGCCGGCGGCGTCCACTCCCAGGCCTCCTCCGCGGGCCGGCCACGCCGCCGCGCCTGGGCCGAGAGCTGTTCATTTTATTTATTTATTTATTCCTGGACATTCTTCAGAAATATCCAAACTCCCCTAATGAGCAGTAATGAATAAAGGTCTAACTCCTTTCTATTTTTTTTTTCCTCCCTATAATAAAAATAAGTACAAATCTCACCACTCACTCTCTCTTTTACCAATTTGACACTGTTTTTGCCAATATATTATAAATGTATTATTTATTGAGCAAGAGTAATTTCAAAGAAAGTACAAGTATTTACTATCTTGATTAAAATAGACAAAATGAGAGGGCATGGATATTCTCTCTTTTCCATGTAGGACAGAATAATTAGAACTGACACAATCATCTTTCAAACTCAAAAACACAAATGAGGACAGAGCCTACTTTTCAATATAGCAAAATGGGAAGACAGTAAGTGGTCTCAGTTGTCTATCTGTGACCTACGTGTTTAAAGTACGGTTTATGGAGATTTTTTTTCACTCATATTGGCAATTACTTCCATTCATACATTAAACATTGCAATCTGAATATATGGTCATTCTGAAATTTATTTATAATTATCAGATGAAGTAACGTATTTTCTCCTTATTTGTATGTCCTGTCTCACTCTGCCTCTGAAATATTCTATCAAAGTGTTGAAACAAATTATTTATCCCAGGCAACAGGTAGTTTAAGCTTTGGGTGAGCTATGCACAATTTTAAAACCTTTGACACATTTTACCACATTACAAAAGAAATAATATGAGTCTTCTTTTAAAAAATGAACAAGGTAATACTGACATTGGACCTGTTCTTGGACCCCATTTTCGACAAGTACAGTGATATTATATTGAGCTGAAAGTTTTCACTTCCTTGCTTTCCAACTTTAGGCACATGAAATACAGTTTTCCTTGAGGCTACAAAAGGTTACTGGGTTAAATCCTTATCTCCTTGTGTGTGATTTAAAGAAGCAAAGCTCACACAGCTAAATAGTGGAAGTAATTATAAATAATCCATCTCATGGCTTCAGTGTGGGATCTGGCAGAAGAGGAATTTCAACTTGGCATGTAGTATTGGAAAAAAAACTACTGTATTATTATTTTTCTTTAAAAAATTGAAATAAAAGTCATTGTACTTCTGCAACAACAAAAAAGGAAAATACACTTCTGTTTTGAATTTGGCCTTTTTGGTCCATAAATGAGGTTTGCACATGATGCATGTCCAAGGAGTTAGGTGATATCTCGGGGTGGTTTTGATTTGCATTTCTCTGATGATTAGGGACAATGAATATTTTTTTTCATAAGTTTGTTAGCCATTTGTCTGTCTTCCTCAGAGAAGGTTCTGTTCATATTTCTTGCCCAGTGATAGATGGGATTGTTTCTTCTCTTTTTGTTGATTCACTTGAGTTCTCTGCAGATTCTAGGTATCAAACCTTTGTCAGATTCATAACATGCAAATATCTTTTCCCATTCTGAATGTTGTCTTTAATTGTTGTGTTGTTGGCTGTGCAGAAACTTTTCAGCTTAATTAAGTACCATTTACTTATTTTTGTTGTTGTTGCAATTGCCACTGAAGACTTCTTCAGAAAACCAGGAGATGAAACCACTCTCTCCTTGCTATCTGATCTTTGATAAATCCAACAAAAGCATACTCTGGGGAAAAGAATCCCTATTCAACAAATGAGCTGGGAGAACTGGCTAACCACACATAAAAGACTGAAACCGGACTCGCGTCTTTTACCGCTTACAAAAACAGACTTAATATGGATAAAATATTTAAATCTAACACATGAAATAATAAAATTCGTAGAAGAGAGTGTGGGAAATACTGTTGATTTTGTCAGAAGGGGGGAAATGTTATGAAGATTTCAGTGGCAATTGCAACAACAAGCAAGTAAAGCAAAGAATCATTAACACACACACACACACACACACATCACTCCGTAAATTAGATAAACATCCACATTCTTTTTTTACAACATTTTGGCAAAATTATTTTTTTATTTAATTTTGAAAACTATTATTTTACCTTTTACTTTTGCTTTTCTGTGAATTGTGTATTGATATCATGTGCACAATTTTTTTTTTTTTTTTTTTT
>CAUYRH010039068.1:0-40575 GCA_963574655.1 Perodicticus potto
AAAGTGATAACTCTAGCTTTGTTTTTATTACTGAGAATTGCCTTGGCTTTGTGGGATTTTTTCTGATTCCATATAAAGCAAAGACTTTTTTCCCCAGTTCTTCAAGATATGATATTGCTATTTTAATGGGGATTGCATTGAATCTGTAGATTGCTTTGGGTAAAATAGACATTTTAACAATATTGATTCTTCCCAGCCAAGAGCCTGGTATTTTCTTCCATTTGTTAATGTCTTCTGCTATTTCTATTCTTAGAGTTCATAATTTCTTTGATGAGTTCCTTCACCTCTTTTGTTATGTATATTCCTAGGTATTTCATTTTCTTTGAAGCTACTGCAAAGGGAATTGTGTCTTAGATTAGCTTCTTGACTTGGCAGTTTCTGGACTTTGATCGTATACCCTGAAGATGTTACTATGTTCCTTGGTCACTTCCAGGAGTATTGTGATTAAGTCTTTGGGGTTCTTTAAGTATAAAACCATTTTGTGAGCAAAGAGAGAGACTTTGACATCCTCTGCCCCCATTTGGCCGCCTTCTATATCCTTCTGTTGCCTGATTGAATTGGGTAGAACTAGCAAATGTTGAGTAATAGTGGCTATAGTGGACCTCCTTGTTTGATCCCATTTCTAAGTGGAAAAACTTTCAGTTTTACTCCGTTCGGTATGATATTAACTGTGGGACTGTCATAGATGGCATCAATTAGTTCAAGAAATCTGCCACGTATACTTATAATCTTAAGTGTTCTTATTACAAAAGATGCTAAATTTTATCAAATGCTTTTCTGCCTCTATTAAGGGAATCATATGGTCTTTGTTTTTGCTTCTATTTAAGGTGAATTAAGTTTATGGATTTTTTTTAAAGATCCATAATTGTTTATTTAATTGGCATGTGAGAGTTAAAGAGATACTAGCTACTCATAAAGTGCTAGGGGTTTTTTTAATTTTTTTATTTTTACATATACATGTGTTTATTACATTTCCACTGTTTGCTTTCACAGAATTAAAAAAGCTTAAAAATTAATAACAATAACAGTGTTTAAGATAAGGACTAGAAACAAAAACCTCAAAAAGAATGAATGAAGCTAAGTACATTCAGAAAAGAAATCAGATGATTACTGCATTGAAATATTAAGAAATATTAATAATAATAATGCAAAGAAAGTGACAATCACATTGTGGAATAAGAGTATGTCTGTTATAGAATGCTTTAACTCAGTATAGAGTCATCAGTTAACTTCTTTTTTTCCCCAAAGTCTCCAAAAATAGACAACTAATACTGATAAATAAAAGTAAAAGATAATTTCAAAAAAAAGATCATGCCAAATCTTATAGACAATAGAAAAAGAAGAAATATTTCAAAGTCATTCTACTTAATCCTCATTTATAAGTGAAATATGTTTATAATTTCCCTTTATAACAATAAATTTTCTCTAATTTTAATATGAGGTGTATCCATTTATGGATTTTTATAGGTTAAACCAGTCTTGTATCCCTGGAATCAAGCCTATTTGATCTTGATGTATAATTTTTTTTAAATGTGTAGCTGCGATCTATTGGCTAATATTTTGTTGAGGTTTTTTGCATCAATGTTAGTGAGATTGGTCTGTAGTTCTCCTTTTTAGTTGGGTCCTTTCCTTGTTTTTGTATCAAGGTGATGTTTGCTTCATGGAACATTTTGAGGAAGCTTCCTTCCTTCTCATCATTTTGGAATAGATTTTGCAGTATAAGCACAAGCTCATCTTTAAAGGTTTGATAGAATTCTGGTGTAAAGCCATGTAGTCCAAGGCTTTTTCTTTGTTGGAATTGTTTTTAATTGTTTCTGCAATCACAGTGCTTGATATTGGTCTGTTCAAGACATCTCTTTCTTCCTGGGGGGTTAAGTCTAGGGAGATGGTGTGATTCCAGGTATTGGTCTATTTCTCCCACATTGTTAAATTTCTGAGTATAGAGTTTTTGTATTCTGAGATAATCCCTTGTATTTCTGTGGCATCTGTTGTTATTTTCCCTTTCAAATACTACCGTTTGATAAAGTTGTTTTGTCTAGAAGAGGAGGCACTCAACTCACCCCAAGGATGGGTGCCCAAGCTCAGCAGATGTACCAAAGCTGGCCATACACTAGGAACCCATGGACTGTTTCTCCCATTTGGCTTTCCCACAATGGCAACCTGCCCATAGCCAAGCTAATGGGAGCTTCACCCTAGTCGGTGCTCAATCTCAGCAGCCCAATGCTGCTTGATTTCCCTTGCTTGTCTAAGCCCCTCCAAGGTAGTCTAGGGAGCAGTCTAGCCCAAACAAAAACCTCAGGATAGGCCCTTTTCCACCTCCAGACTTCCATGGGAGGGCCACTAGCCAACCTCTACCTGTACTGTGGCATCCGCCCTCTGTTCTGTTCCTTCTCAGGTCCAGAACCCCTCGTTGGCTCCTGGAGTCTCCTACTGTTTCACTTTGTCCCCAGAGTGATTCCTCTGGCCAATATCTTCTATCTCCTGTCTTACTAAGAGCAGCCAGTAAGGAGGTGGTTCTAGTCTACCATCTTGCTCTGCCATCCTCAGAATATTAAGTATGGAGTTACTTTATAAGCAACCCAACAATTCCACACATGGGCATATGTCTCCAAATTGAAAAATTAAAAACCAATACATGAACATTTAATGCAACAGTATTTATATCAAGCAAAAACTGAAAACAACAAAATGCCCATCAACTGATAAATGGACAAACAAAACGTGATAAGCCTTACAATAAAATATCATGTGATAATAAAAGGGAATGAAGTACTGAAACAAGATTGAACCTAAATGAATGTTTAAAATTCTATGACAAGTGATTGGGTGTGATAGCTCATGTCTGTAATCCTAGCCCTTTGAGAAGCTGAATCAGAAGTATTTCTTGAACCCAGAAGTTTGAGACCAGACTGAACAAGAGTGAGACCACTGTGTTTACTAAAAATATAAAAATTAGCCAGAAATTGTGGCAGTTACTTGGGAGGCTGAAGCAGGGGGATCACTTGAACCCAGGAGTTTGAGGTTGCTGTAAGCTAAGCTAATGCTATGGCACTCTTAGCCTGGGACAAACTAGTGAGACTCTATCTTAAATAAAGAAGTATATAAAATAAAATCTTATGCCAAGTGAAAAATTTCAGTCACAAAGTTTATGTGCTGCATTATTCCATTTATATGACATATCCAGAATAGGCAAATATATAAGTACAGAAAGCACATTAACAGTTGCCTAGGGCTCAGTAGCTGGGTGGGAGAAGATGATTATTCATTGCTAATGGATATATTTTTTTTGAAAGAGTAGGTGGTGATGAAAAAATGCTAGAATTAGATAGTAGTGATTCATATGCAACTATGTGAATATGCTAAAATAAAAATCCTGAATTATCTACTTTTAATGATTGAATATTATTTTATATGTCTTATAGCTCAATAAAGCTGTTTTTAAAAAGAGAAACAGATTAGATATGAATAGTAATGAAAGAATAATCATGATTAACTACTTCAATTTCATTTTTAAAAATTTGACTTTAAATTTTTTTTGACTTTTTTTTTCACTTTAAATTTTTTAACAAGATGCAATTCACAGTCCAGAGCAATCACTCCCCATTCACTGCCCTCCTCCTATCCCCGAGAAATCACCAATCTACCCTCTGTCGCTATGGGATTGTCCATTCTGGATATTTAGTATTAATGGAATTATATAATACGTTGACTTTTTAAAATTTATACTTAAGTATTCCATTTTGGAGAGCTGCTGATGTGAGTTGTAGCACAATTTTTAATTTCAAATTTCTATTTTTATTGCTGGTGTATGCAAACTGAAAACTTTCCATAATCACTTATCACTTGTAGGAGTTGTTTTTGGTCATTTTGGGTTTTCGACACAGACCGTCTTGTCATCTGTGAACAAGGACAGTTATATTTGTTTCTTTACAATAACTATGACTTCCGATTTCATTTCTTACCTTTTTACATTATCTAAAACTTTCATTACATTGTTGAATAGGAGTGTGGAGGGTGGACCTTTTTACCTGAGATAGGTAAGAAAGCTTCTACTTTCTTTCCATTAAATATAATGTTAGTTGTAGGTGTTTTGTAAATATTGTTTATGAAGTTGAAGTTTTCCTTTATTCCTAGTTTTTGGAGAGATTTTTATCATCAATAACTGTTACATTTTGTCAAATATTTTTTCTGTACCCGTTGTTAGGATTTTTTTTTTTTTGCATTCTGAGAGTATTGATATGATGAATTATATAAATTGATTTTAAAATGTTGATCCAGTATTGTATACATAGTAATCTGATTTAGTCAAGTGTATAATTATTTTATATATTGTGGTACTAAATTTGCTAAGTTTTGATGGGCATTTAAAAATATATGCTTATGAGATATATTGCCACTGTAGGTTCTCTTTTTCCTTTTCTGTAATGTCTTCATCTAGTGTTGGTACTTTTTATTTTTATTTAAGATAGAGAAATTTTTAGGTATTAATTTGTCTATATTTGACCTTTTAAAATTGTGGCTTTATCAAAATGTAATTTTTCACCATTTTAGATTTATTAAGTAAGTTTTGACACATGGAGTAATAGTGTATACAACACAGTAGTATAATGAAAATAAAGAATATTTTTTTCTACTTAAAATGTTTCTTTCTGTTCATTTGAAGTTAATTCTTTTCATTCACAGATTCAAGCAATTATTGAATTTTATACAGTATATTTTGAATTTTATACAGTATATTTTTGAATATTTTATACAGTATATTGAATTTTATACAGTATATTTTGAATTCTAGAGCACAGTCTTATGTCTGACTCCTTTGTTTAGTAGAAAATCTTTTTCCAAAGCTACATAAACTTTTATTGTATAACTCTGTTCATACCTTCATGTACTAATGGGTAGTTAAGTTGAATATGCTTTTTTGTTTTATTTTCACTGCTATGAATAAAGCTACATGGAATATTTACATTCATGTTTTTGTATGGACACATGCTTTCATTTGTTAAAATATACCCCAGCAGACAACAAAATGGATTTCCTGTGGCTAAAATGACACACATCAAAAACAGAACCAAAAGGCCCTAGGAGGGTGAAGTGTTGGTTATAAGGTTTTCTTTCCTGTAATTAAGCAAAAAACAGCTCCTGAAAAAAATTATCACAACTACAGCTGGAAATTTCTCAACTGGCCCCAATAAACTGCCATATACCGGCTAAGCTGGACTCCACTCTGCACCAGTCCTCCTGATTTGCCATCACCATAACTCTGATTAGACAGAGGACTGGTCTTGCAAACATTCATTAGTCATTAAGAGCCAGAGACCTCAGGCCAGTTTCGGCTGGCTTATCCAAGGTGCATACAAACTGTGTCTTATAGTTCACCTGTTAACGGAAAGAGCCAAGTTTCATATTATTTTAATGTGAAAACCCCTGCCCTTAAGTGAACATGTAATGAATGTTACACGTTTGCCTACTACATATGTGCTTAACTCTCCTCGTAATTGCTGATAAGCTTTCCTCAAACTTGTCAAATTTAAAAGGCACAAAAGCCACCTTCTCTCTCCTTTCTTTGGAGCAAGAACTTTTGTTTCCCTCTGCAACTTGCACTCTTCAATCTACTGATTGATTCTTTAAAGTAAAGTTTTCTTCTTTCTCTTCTTCATTATATCTCATTCTTTTTGTTAATGAGTTGATCTTAATTAAAGACTGAGGAATGGAAATGTGAATCATTTGGTAAGTGTATATATGTGTATATTTTTGTCTGTTTGTTTGTTTAAGAAGTTGCTGAAGTAACCTCCAAAGTGGTTATACCATTTTCAACCCAACTCACAAAATTTGGGAGTTGCAGTCCCCCAAGATCACTTGGAGTGTCCAGTTTTATTTTTTTGTTCCATTTTGGCAATCATAATAATTATGTAGTATTATTTCATTGTGGTTTTAATTTGAATTTAACTATTATTGTTGGGTTTCTTATCTATTGGTATTCCTGCCCCATTTTTCTTGATATGCCTTTTTTATGATCATTGTCTAATTTTTACTGGATTCTTCAACTCTTTGTTACTTAGTTGTAAGTTATTATTATTAAGACATAAGTCCTTTAACAAATGGAGTTTTGCAGAAATTTTCTTGCCCATTTCTTTTCCTTAAACTGTTTTAGTTTCTCTTTCCTTTACCATATATTGGAATCTACTTCAAGGAAGTAAACCGGAGCAATTTAACAGATCACCCTTTTTTCCCCACTTCTCTCAGAGACCATGTTCTTACCTTGCCTGCTGTCCAAGTGCCTCAGAACATTTGTTTTCCTTTTTCGTTTTAATGTAGTTTTCTAGTTGTTTATGAAGGTAGTATTGATTTCTTTTTAACAATTAATAATTCATGAGTATAGAATCCTTCCTCAAATTTCAGGGTTGGTTTTGTAAATAAAAATAATGTTTATATTGTTTTGAAAATCAGCAAGAACAATTCATTAAATAGTGTTTGGGCTGCCAGTTATTCATTTTTTTTAAAGGTAACTATCTTCTGGCCTTCTGTGATTAAATTATGTTTTCTCAATCTCAATTGACCCAAAGAACAGTACAAAATTTATGAAAATGTTAGACATAAATATATGAAAATATATTTATAATACTGAGATACTTAGGGCCTTCTTGTACAAAAGGTGCAAAAATAAAATACATATGCCTTTGAATCTTTCCATTTAACATAAGTTAAATAGAAGAAAGTGGAGGTTTCAAAGGGCAACTGCGGTGCCAGAGGGATGTCATTCTCCTTGTTTTTCCACATTTGTAAGAAATTTTTCATTCTTAAGCCAATTTAGATTAATTTGGGGCAGAGGCAATGGAGAGGACACCTTCAAGTGCACGTCCAGATCAGAATTAGGATCCCAAACAACAAATTCCTAGGAAAAGAACCTCCTCAGAATAAACCAAGCACCGTGAACTAAAAGGGAGGTCCAGAACTCAGGCAGACTTATCAGTTCTGCCAGAGTAGATGCTTGAAGTCAGGGGCCCAAAAGTGCCCTGCTGGTACTAATTCTGAATTTGGACTACTCCTTTGGGGGTCCTGAGTCTTCTCTGAGCCCCAATCTTGCTGATGAAAAAGACGCCATACTCAGCAAAATAATTTCAGGAGGTTTATTTTGAGTCAAATTTGAGGACCAGACTCAGAGCCACACCCAATAAGCCTTGAGCAAGTGGACTTGTGGTAAGGTTACAGTGTGGTTTTATATATTTTAGGGAGGCAGGTTTTATACATTTTAGGAATACAGGTGAGGTCATAAATCAATACATGAAAAATATACATTGGTCTTGACCTCCATTTTTCAGCTCACAGACAACTGGCTGAAAGAGTTAGGCTTTGTCTAAAAGACCAGGAGTCAGTGAAAAGGCATGCTTAAGATGAAGAGTCTTAATTAGAGAGAAAGTATGGACAAACTCAAGTGGTTTGTTAGGTATACTGAAGACCTGTAGGTAGGTCTTGCACAGCATTAGGCCTGTTAGTGAGTCACAAAGGATGTCTCTAAGAAGGGGAGGGGGCATAATGGATGTCTTATCTCCTTTCTCTTGGCTAGCAACTCTTTTTCAGGGATCCTCTTGGCCAAGAGGGGGGTCCAGTCAGTCAGCTACTTATGGGGAGTCTTAAGATTTTGTTTTAGTTCACCTGTCTATCTATCATCTATCTATCTCCAAAATCCAATATCTTAAGCCAAAGTAATGAAAGTGATATACTATCATCAAAACTGCGTGGGTTTTGGCTTACGTTCAGTTTTTTGTGACACAAAAATCCTCTTATTGAGACAAAAAGAATTGCCAAGGAAGAAATTAATTTTATGTGACTGCCATCTGTTGGCAGAAAGGGAGAAACAATTTGTCTCAAATCCACCTTGACTGACCAACAGGTATCATGGGCCTTTAAGGAGTATCCACCTGCATTGGGGCAGGTCACAGAACAGGATGGTGATACTTGCCATCAGAAATCTTGCTCAGAGGCCTTTGGAATCTCAAATCCCTTGTCTGGCAAAAATTCTACCATTTCTAGGAAACAACTCGAAGAGTTCAGGCTGGGCACAGTGGGTCATGCCTGTACTACAGCACTTGGGAGGCCGTGGCGGGTGGATTTCCTGAGCTCACTAGTTGGAGATCAGCCTAAGCAAGAGCAAGACCCTGTCTCTAAAAAAACAGCTGAGCTTTGTGGCAGGTGCCCATTTTCCCTGCTAATTGGGAGGCTGAAGCAAGAGGATCACTTGAACCCAAGAGTTTGAATTCCTGTGAGCTATGACACTATATGACACTCTACTGAAGGTGACCAAGTGAGACCCTGCCTCAAAAAAAAAAAAAAAACCAGGGGAAAAAAAAGTTCAAGTAATTACTTAAAAGAGGACATTATAAAAAAAAAAAAAACTGACATCATTGAAGTTTATTCATAGAGCTGGGATTCATATATGAACAGATATTTCTTAAAAGATGAAAAGAAACAAATGATTAGTAGATATATATATATATTTCTAAACTCATTCAGATTTTTGTGCCTCAGATAACACTAGAAATTTTGATAACATCAGTTTGGCTAGATAATCTCATACGTTGGTGGTAAGCATAAAAATAATGTGATCAAATTGCCCTGGTTGGCCTGGACACTACCATTTTTTGTGTGTTAACTTGGCATAATTATAAATAATCTTTTATTTCACTGTCAACAACATTCTAGTTTTAATAATAAATTTAAAGTGACTGACCATTTTCTCCCTATAAATGTGGCTAAGTGAGGTGGTGATGACAGCATAATTGCGTTATCTTGTAGTTATTATGACAGACTTCAAAACGGTGAAGTTGGCTATACAGAAATATGCAAAGTAGCTTGAGAATTTGATGATGTAATAGTGATCCTGGTTTACTCATCCTTGAAAAGACATACCTGCATATGTTTGGTCATGAGAGATAATATATATATATATATATATACAGCTGAATGAGTTGCAACTGATCTAAATATTTATCTATCACATAATGGAAAAATAACTTACAATTTATCATTATTAAGCATTTTGCTTTGGTAAAAAAGAATGAACGAGATACCTAAATAGATTATTTTGTTGTATATAGAGATTACGATAAACATCCATACCACATTCACCAATGTAGATGGCTCCTAAGTTCTATATGCATACATTGGATGGCACACAGAATGATTTGGAGAAATGTGCACTAAACGTACAAGAGTAATTATGTTTAGAAAGAGTGGTGGGGATGATACAGGGTGCACTAGAGCTGGATAGAGACCCCCCCTTTCCTAGGCCCAAGCAGGCTCACAGATCAGCTTCAATACAGTCCATGTTCTCTGGGTCCAAGGTAGGCTCATAAAAACTATCTGCCCAGTGTTCAACCTAAGCTGCCACTCCTGAGACTGAGAATACACACTATAGGAGACTGTACTGTTACCAGGGGCAGTTTTAAAATTAACTTCTGTCCTCGGGCCCTTGGCCGATTGTGACACATTCCAGACATACATTCCATCTCCTTAAACCCACCCCCCCACCCCCGTCCTGTCCTCAGTATAGGAAAAGCAATATATAAACGTCTAGACAGAAGCCCCACATGGGCTGTCTGCTCAGGAAAGCATCCTTGACTTGTCAAAGTGTCTATTTTCCTTCTCTCCTTGTCTATCTATCAATAAAATATTTCCTTTCAGTTATTTGTGGTGGTGCGTGGATTCATCCTTCAAATCTCTTAGACCAATGGACGAGCAGAGACAGGGATTCCAGCTACAGGGATGGGGCTGCTGAGTTGTTCAATGTTGTCCTTATATTGATCTATAACTTTAAAAGCATTTATTGCACAGAACATACCCATGTAAAAACAATGTATTAATTAATATAATTATATAAAGTAAAAAAATTTATATTACAAAAATAAAAAGATTAAAAACTCATCAAGGTCATTACTTTGTACAAAATGTTTTGGTAGCAAATTGCACACTAAAAATGCTTAAGGCAAGGAATAGGGTAGGAAGAAAATCTTTTTTATGAGATAAATGTTTTTAATCTCATCCACAGAGGTTTAGCAATATACCCTGTCTCTGTTATCATGAAAGGGAAGGCCTATCTGACTCTCAGGGATCCGTCAACTTCTGTCCGTCATTAGCCTCTTCTTTGATATGATAACCCATAATACTCGAGGCTATATTTATCTTTAATAGTTGAGAAGTTCACGGTTAACGTAAGAGACAAGTAAGTGCTGCAATGATTGAGGTAACACTTAGTGAACTAAAGCAGTAATTTACCAAATGGTACCCTACAGGCTGAAAAATTAATACTTTTCTACAAGTGCTTAAATTAACCCCAGGGTATAGTTAACAAACTGTCAGACATTATTTCAATGTCTATAAATGTTCCTATAAATTCTGGAAGGAGTTAATTTTTGTTTTTAATTTCAGTGGAAAAATCTTTGTTATAAGTTTAAGTTTTCAACATGAATTGCTAATGTCTTGTCAGAAAACTATTTGTTGGCAAAATTTTCAATCTAATAATTTCTTAATATTATTTAAACGAAGGCAGAGGGGAATTATTACTAATCTCATGCTCCTGATATTATCTTATGGGCTAAACTGAATCCCTACAGTTCAATTTATAAATCTTTTTTTAAAATAGCCTAACGGAATATGAATTCTGCCACAACTAATTTTAGGATACTGCAAGTGCACTGGCTGAATTATCCATTTTACAAGTAGTTTGATTTGTGTTAGGCAAAGGGTCAAAATCTTGTAAAAATAAAATAAAGCAAACACCTATGTGATGTAAGTTAAAAATATATCTCTAATAATAAAAGGGATGGCTATAATTACAGAATCCAAGTTAATATAACCATAATATTTAACAATCCTTTTCTGTACTTGGTGATATATAAATGCTGCATTAATTGATTTCAGAATTTTCTGTATAATTGCTGTACATATAAGTTAAAAATGATAAATTATAGAGATCTTTAAAATGTCAGTGGTAAATTCATTAAATAGTTTCAATTTTTATGTTTGGTTTCAGTAAACGAGTTACTGAGGTGAATTAAAGTCTCCTTTCAAAATGTATTGTCCACGTCATAGGTAATATCAACTCGTCAGCATATAGGCCTACCCTAAAGATTCTGATCTTGTCAGTTGCCATGTCTGTGTGTCTCATTTCCTTAAGTCATTCTCTCTTTCTCTCAGAAAAAGAGAGATATATGTATATGTACATATATTTAGGTATCTTTTCTGTTTTTTTTTGTTTGTTTGTTTTTGTTTTTTGTAGAGGCAGAGTCTCACTTTATTGCCCTGGGTAGAGGGCTGCGGCACCACACAGCTCACAGCAACCTCCGACTCCTGGGCTTAGGTGCTTCTCTTGCCTCAACCTCCAGAGTAGCTGGGACTACAGGTGCATGCCAAAATGCCTGGCTATTTTTTTATTGCAGTTAGACTGGGGCCGGGTTTGAACCTGCCACCCTCAGTAAATGGGGCCGCACCCTACTCACTGAGCTACAGGCACTGCCCTAGGTATCTTCTTTTAAAGAAACTTATCTCTATATTTTTTCTTTCTACTGTGTCTACCTTTTGTGCCTCTTTTCTTGCATACATATTTAATGGAAAGCCAGTGGTTTGCCACTTTTTGACGTCCTATGTTTTCTATTTTATTGTTGAGTCCTTGTTCACTTAGTTGATTTGTTAGTTACTTATGCGCATAAAACACAGCTTGGAGAAACTGCTCTTTCCTAGCAATGCACAGAACTGAATGCCTTGGGAAGTACGCCAGTCATTTGCTATGCCTGTGGTAGACAGAAGGAACACACACTATTGCTTCTGTCCAGATGTGTACAACATGGCAACAGACAGCTTCACGTCTAATGAGCGATTGGAAGTGTCTAGTCTGAACTGAGATGGAAAATATTAATTGGATTGCAAAACTTAATACCAAAAACTTAAAATTTATTAAAATTATTTCACCATTTCCTTCTTACTCATTTTGTTTGGCCACTAGAAAATGTAAAGTGACATTTCTGACTCATCTGACTTCTGTTGGTCAATGCTGGGCTAGACCGTCCTCTCTTCATCACTCATTCCTCCTTTCCCAGACATAAAATTTGTTTCACTGTGTTTCAGTCCATATATTAATACTTATTCTATTATTATTTTTCACAGTGTGTTCTAAGTTACTTTTTGTCAAATGTTGTCACTTTCACAAGCTTTGCTCTAGTATCTACTCAAAAAATGTTTGCTGAATTTATCTTATTAATGAATAAAACAGTATATATCTCAGATAAAGTAATTAAGGAAACTTGTAGAAATATTATAATTCACTTTGTTTTTTCTAGTCAAGAAGGTACTTCTGCAGTCCTTCTCCTCTTCCCTCCTAGAATTCTAAAAAATCTTTGATTCTATATCCCTCGACTAGGGTCTCAATGTTTGCTTTAATTCCTGGAGAACAACTTCTGCCACACTAATTTCAATTCTGTTTATTCTGCAATCATATATTCAGCAACGACAGTGTGTCAGGGTCTATTTTAAATGGTAGACGTAGAATAGTCAATAAAAGAAAATATCTCTGATCTCTTGGACCAGATTTCAAGATGTATTGCACAGGAAAAGACATGAAAACAAATAATTTAATTCAGATCCCTCAAATACAATGAAATCAACAAAACAAGGGAATGGGTTTAGGTTCCGTGGTTTGGGAGAGCACTTCTGGGTTGAGTTTTAAGCTGAAAATGCCGTGATGGGAAGGGAACAGTCACATCATCCTGTGGACACAGAGTATTAGAGATGGATGAAAAAACATTTGCAGGATCACAAATCATGACTCCAGTTGACATTTGTGAGGAATAGTAAGGAAACCACACTGGGGTAAAGTAGGTGTGAATAAGTAGAGCAAAAAATAAGGTCAGATAAGTGGGCAGTCCCAGCTTAGCACAGCCCTGTGCCCAGGCCATTAGTTTGAACATATCTCATAAGTACAATGGTAAGTCATTGGAGCGCTTGACACATATGGATGATACAATCTGATGAACATTTTAAATATGTCACTCTTTTGCATAAAAATGGATATTAGGGCAGTGAAAGTGGTTTGTTAGAATCAAGGACACCACAAGGACACCATTAAGCAAGCTGCATTAATAAGACAAGGGAAAGACGATAGCATCTTGGAAAAATACTTTTGCCGTGGAGATGGAACACAGAGATTGGGTTTTTACATCAGTGCAATCTGTGCCCTGGATCTGGCACATATTGAGCAATGATAGTTATTTTTGATGGGCGCATATACAATGTTCCCACTTGAAACACTTTAAATATATATTATCTCTATTCATCTTTAATAACCTTAGGCAAACCTTGCAATTATTTTCATTTCACAAGAAAACGCTGACACTAGGAGAATTTAGTAAATTGATGTCAATTATTAAGTTGTGGGATGGAATTCCTACTATAGCTACACTCTGTTGTTTACGAAAGAACTTCTTGGGAGAAAGGACTTAAGTCTGAGGAGGAGATTTTAAATGCATAGGCTGTGATTTAGGTACGTGGAACCGCAACCTGATACGTTTTGTGATGCCTTGGAGGACGGAAGTGCTGCTGTGTCCTCCACCCTGACCCTGGGTGCCGCTGTTTCTGCTCTTCCTGCTTTTCCTCTTATTGCTGTAGGAGTGCCCAAGGGACATCCTGTTCCCTCAAGGTGGATCACTATCTAGTCCCCTTCAAGTTCCAAGTTCTTCCTCAAAATAGTGTAGCTTTCTCTGTTCTCAGAACTTGACCTTCTTCCCTGTGAACAACATATGGGTTACAGCCTTTTACCCCTTCTCTAAATTTAACACATCTGTCAGAGCAGATGTGGTGCATATACCAGCATATATTCTGTGTATCCTCAGGTTCTCTTATTCCCACTCAAGAAAAATAACAACTTTTATCCTTTATAAATGACAGGAATTTCTTTTCTGATAGACCCCACATGACTACTCTATAAGTAAACGAGTTTTCTGAATTCTCTGTTAATTAGTGTGCTGGAATACACTAGTGTTTTCTTCCTTAGTTAAGAATTTTCAAAGTCCTTCTGGATTTTTATTTTTTTCTTTGCTAAAGTAATGTATACATTATTTTTAATGGCTTAATAGGTCAAGAGGTACAGGGTGAGGCAATAACAAGAATAACAAGAACAATAAATTCTATGAATAAAATATACATTGGGCGATTTTCACATTGTCTTCTATACTCAGGGGCTCACTACCTGTCTAACTATTTCACTTTCTGTTTAAATACTAGAAGATTAATGATTTCATGTTCATTTATATTTGAGATTTTCTCCTAGTTTTTATTTGTTATATTTGCAGTTTATGTAACAGCCTGTCCCCACCACTGCAGAAAAGGTGATATGCTCAATGTTGGGAAATATTGGTTTCCCAAAAGTCCTTATTTAGGTAGTAGAAATAATCCTGTTCTTCATAATTTATATGCAACTCACAACCCACAACAAGTAGATGACAATAGTAGTATTGCCTGCTATATCCAGTGAATAAAGAGAAAGGTGCGAGTAGGATCTGGTTTTGAGCATTTCCCAATTACTAACTCTTCAACGGGATCCAGGACCCTTTTCGGCTTTTTCCATAAATTGACTCTTAGCTGGAAACATTGTCATGGCTGTCTGTACTCATCTTTTTTCTGTAATTTTGTCCAGTCACATTTCCGCTTAAAACTGTTCTCATCAGCATTCTGACTTTTAGTAATTACTTAAAATTATCATTTTGTAGTGACATTTTGTTTTTCTAGCAGTGCAATAAGCTGATTTACTTTGAAACACTTTAATTTTGCCTATAAAGGTGCCATATAGTAGGGAGAATAATAGATATTTGTACCGATTTCACAGTCTTGATCCGTTCTCCAAGTGATTTCATTTTCTTTCCTAAAACACAAATTCATAATTTTCCTTTCACTGTTTAAAATACTTTACTGGCTGTTTATAACCACCTCCCCCAGGCTAATAATCAAATATATTTACTTATCACACAAAGACCTTCGTGACTTTTTTACCACTTGAACTTGAACTCGAGTTCGTCTCAGCTCTCCATTTTATGTTAGTCACAGTCTATACAGAGTTTATAATCCTTGAAATCAGTATGTTTTGTTTTACTTTTCAATGTGCTAGCTTTCAGCTTACTCTTTTCAAGCTTTATGATACAACTGTAATGTCGATCTGACACAGCGGAATGAATTATTTGACTTTTTTTCTCAACCCAATTAGATCTCTTCTCTGTGCAATCTTAACACTTTAGGCATGCATCTGTTTCAAAGTTTGTTATTACATTATGTTGCAATTTTTCACACAACTGTCTGTCTGGTAGGCTGTTAGCTCCTTTAACAAAGGCTATCCCTTATTTGTCTTCACAGTTTTAGTGCCTGGAGTCTTATAATATGTAAGCTAAAACATTACTGAATAAGTCCTTAAGTCATGACAGAGTCAGAAAATATTATACATATTTTAATATTATCAGCACAGGAGGATATAATCAAAATACCTCAGTGAAAATTGATTTAATAAATACTGTATCATACTGAGGTTAATCACAGGCACTTCACTGTAGGCCAGTCTTCACTTTGGTCTTCCTGTGGAGACAGAAAATAACTTTTGATCAAAATTGAGAAGTGTAATTAAATCACTCTGTGGAGTTATCATCCCATTTGCAATAGCCTCAATATCTTTACTCTTTGTACATAAATATTTCTCAAACTTAGTCATCTTATAGCTCTTCTCTGGAATTTCTTTGAAATTTTATATTAGTCTTGTTAAAATAAGAGAGAAACAACCACACATTTTAAAGTTCAGAATATTATCCAATAAAATAAATTCTCTTTCTTTCTTTTTCTTTCTTTCTTTCTTTTTTTTTTTTTTTTTTTTGAGACAGAGTGTCACCGTCACCTTGGGTAGATTGTCATGGAATCAAAACTCACAAGAACCTCAAACTCTTAAGCTCAAGAGTTCTTGCCTCAGTTTTGCCTCAGCCTCTCGAGTAGTTGAGACCATAGGTGCCTAACAACACTAGCTAATTATTTTTAGTAGAACGGTGTCTCACTTTTGCTTATCCTGGTCTCAAACTCCCAACCTCAAGCAATCTACCCTCCTTGTCCTCCCTGAATGCTAAGACTACAAATGTGACCCACTGTACCCAACTCTTATTTTTCATTGTTAAAGATCATAGTTTCCACATTCTAAATTACTCATATGATTTTTCCCACAATTACAATTTTAATTAGGTTCACCTCTAATCTGCATTTCTGTTCTTAATAATGTTTTAGATTTCACATCTTCCAGCTAACTTCTTATTGAAAAAATATATCTACTTATCTGTTAATTTATCATCAATCTCTTATGAATACAAGAAAGTTTAACACTGACTGCCAATGCTTTGAAAGTTAAGAAGGAGAAAGGAAAAAATACACTGGGAGATAGTGTTCTTAAAATACAGACTGTTCATGGACTATATATTCATATTTATGGAAGTTCACCTCCCCAGATCTAGGAATAACATCAAATTTTAAAGGTACTAAATTTAATTAAGCAATTGATTGGCATACTCATGGTCAGAATGAAAGGTTTCCCTGGGTTTCGTGCTTCATAAATTTTAGAATTCACTGCCGTACTTTGGTAAAAATAACCATCTCAACTTCTTCTGCAAGTCATTTCCGTAACAAACACATGATAGAAGATTAGCTTGCTCAGTTCCTCTGTCAAGTTCAAAAGGTCAATTCAAAGAATTATAACTGAAGATATGAATATAATTTTAGATGTTAATTATGGCTGAGATTATTATAAATGGGGTTGTATAAATAATAGATTTTTAAAGAGTTAACATCTTATCTAGTATTGTATGGATTTGTTTTATCGTGAAATAATTATTATCAAGGGATAGTATTTTTCTTCTTTCTTTACATACTTTACTAATGTCATAATCCTTGAGCAATTATTACATGTGCATTCGCTATCATCATTTTGATACAAGGTTCACTACAGCTACAGTGCAACTATTGGACATAATAATAAGAGGAAAAATGACACTGATGATGAAGAAATTGAACAAAAATGGAGAGTCTATCGGACTCAGAAGGAGAATCTCTGCATTGAGCAAACAATATTATCCAGTGTGCCCTTGACAACAAGATGTAGCAGTTTTTTTATATAATGCTTTACACACATCTTTACAGTCTTAGGGCTTTCAGATGTTGATACATCATTATAGTTGATTTTTTATCAAAAAGAGCTGAAATAACTATTATTTCATATTATTTCAGAGAAATTAATTACCAGCTAAGTAAACTGGAGAGCCAAAGATTTGAAGCTAGGAAGTCTACTTCCAGAAATAATATTCTATAGCAGAGGTTGGCTTCTCAGGACACATTGGAAGAAGAAGAACATGCCTCAGATCATAAAATCTTTCAACATTTGGCCTCACCGTAGTCATCTTCCTTCCTTCCAAAAGGTGAATGATGTCACTCTAGTCAGCATCAATACTTTAAGGAATTCTTGGAATCGGCAAATATTCAATCTCTTGGCCCTTATGAAATTCACAATCTTGACGACAATTTGCCTGATGTCATACATTTTTAAAGCTTTCGCACATAAATTAAGTTTTGACTGGCAAATGCTTCATCTTCTATTTTTTACAAGTCCCTCTCTTGTATATAGTACCTACCATCACCAGGGCACAATCAATAACTAAGTACATCAGATATGTTGACAATGAACAAAGACTATAGCTTTAACATATTTTTAACTGCTTTGAATAAATCTCTTGATTTAGTTGTGTTCTACACTGGTACTTAAAAAGGCTGTTCCTTTAGTGACATTATGTTCATCATCCATACCTCTAATAAAAATGGGAAATTGAGCCATTTTTGTAGCATCAGCAACAAAATTATAAAATTTAAAATTAGTAGTTTTACTCTCCAAACTTCTTTCTATAGGATTTCCAATTTCCTTAATTTGTCTGGCTCTAATCTAGTGAAATAAACTGATTTTAGAACTTCAGACCATTGTCATTAATGAATATCAATGCAAAAATTCTCAATAAAATCCTGGACAATAAATTATAGCTTCTCATTAAAAAAGTCATACATCACAATCAAGAACGCTTCATTCCAAGGATGCAAGGCTGGTTTAACATACCCAAGTCCATAAAAGTAATTCACCATATCAGCAGAAGCAAAAAACAAAGACCATATGATCCTCTCAATAGATGCAGAAAAATCATTCAATGAAATTCAACATCCTTTTTTTTTTCCTGCAATTTTTGGCTGGGGCCAAGTTTGAACCCACCACCTCTTGTATGTGGGGCCGGCACCCTACTCCTTGAGTGACGGGCATCACCCAATTGAACATTCTTTTCTAATTAGAACTCTGAAAAATACAGACATAGATGGCACATTTCTTAAACTGATAGAAGCCATCTATGACAAACTTACAGTTAATATTATACTGAATGGAGTAAAACTCAAAACTTTTCCACTCAAACTGGAACTCAACAAGGTTGTCCTCTATCACCACTACTATTCAACATAGAGCTGGAAGTTCTAGCCAATTCAATCAGGCAACAGAACCATCTATCTTTGCCGACGGTATAATCTTATACATAGAGAACCCCAAAGACTCAACCACAAGACTCCTGGAAGTGATCAAAAAATACAGTAATGTCTCAGGATATAAAATCAATGTCCACAAATCAATATCCTTTGTATACGCTAATAACAGCCACAATGAGAAACTAATCAAAGATACAATTCCTTTCACAGTAGCCTCAAAGAAAATGAAATACATAGAAACATACCTAACAAAAAAGGTAAAGGACCTCTCTGAAGAAAATTACAAAACCCTAAGAAAAGAAATAGCAGAAGATACTAACAAATAGAAGAACATACCATGTTCAAGGCTGGGAAGAATCAACATTGTTAAAATGTCTATACTTCCCAAAGCAATCTACAGATTCAATGCAATCATCATTAAAATACCAAAATCATAATTTAAAGCTTTGTAAAAAATAATTCTTCATTTTCTATGGAACCAGAAAAAAACCTGTATAGCTAAGGCAATTCTTAGTAATAAAAATAAGGCCAGGAGCATCAACCTACCAGACTTTAGGCTATACTACAAGGCCATAGTGATCAAAATAGCATGGTATTGTCACAAAAATAGAGACGTAGACACCTGGAACTGAATGGAAAACCATGAGATGAAACTAATATCTTATAGTATATTTAGATATCCTCGCTGAATGAAAATAATTTATTTCAGATTTTATGGTTAAAATGTCTTTGAAATCTTAATCATTAAATTCAATAATAAATTTTAGAAGCTACACATCTAAATTTTAGAGTAGGAAATGGGAGGAAAAATCAAATTATAACTCTGATAAAACAATAATAATTATTGTTAACTTTACTTTTCAAACATGAATCTTTGTTTTTTGTCAGTAAATAGCAGTTCTTGAATATTTCAAAACATTTAAATGTCAGCCAACAGAGCCCGTTTTGCAATTAGTATCATACAAATACATTTCAAATTGAGAAAATTCACATTGTTTTCAATTGTCTTTTTGTTTATACTCTTTTGATAAAACTCTACTTTTGGTCACTATTCCATTGTATTGTTTTTTGAAAAGTAGGTTTTTACGGAACACATTAGTTGATGATGACATGCGCATGATTGATTATTTCACTTTGACAGCATTTCATTTAGAATTCAAATCTATAAGCAAGTTTCCTTATAAGGGAATTTCTCTCTTTTTACCCTCTGGTTTTTTCGGCTAAATTGTACAACACAAACATAATGTGTTCATTTAGTTTTTCATATTATTTTATTTATCTTCAAATTGTTAATATATTATGAGTAATATATTCTCAGTAATCTGTTTGGAATATTATGTGCAGAATCCACAATGTTCTTTCAAGCCCTTTTCATCAATAAATATATTACTATTGGTTGAGGAAAACATGACAATATTATATATTTATCAATCTTCCAAGAAAACATTTAGATCTAATAAACTTCACAGTATTGTTGTCACTCCCATTGACCCACATTCAACCCATTCACTAATTTTGTCATGTGACGGTCAAATGACAGTCTTTCGTTGACCTGAAATGTACACTCACAATTTCAAATGCAAGAAAAACTAACACAAATTTGTTAGAGTTATTAATTGTTCAACTGGCTGCTTATTTGAGCTGCATCTCACAATTTAGTAGCATCTGATACTTGTAACTACTCCATGTGGCTTATGTTAACATTTATTTCTATAGAAATAAGAACTTTGGGTAGAGGAAGAGAACAGTTTTTTAAATATTGTAATGTATAATGTGATTAAATTTATACTGCTTATTTATTGATTTTAACTTTGTATTTTTGGGTATTGTGTTCATGCTGTGATTTGAAAAATTATGTTCATTTTGTTTGAAAATTACTGATTCTGTTATGAAGGATACATAAAACTATTATGTATATAAATTTAAACTGTTTAGGAAATTGCAAGCCCTTATGTCAAAAATTGACACTTTTAAAAATGTTTAATAATATCATTATTAAGAATTTTTGTAAGTATAAAATGATTAATTTTCATTTAACCACACATTACTTTGAATATAGCATATGGTAAGCAACATGAAAAGGACCAAATATTAGCTTTTGCTTATTGTAACATAAAAATTTGAAAAATATACAAAATTAAATAGCACACCCCTCTAGGATAAAAGTATTATGAAAAGCACATTTCTGAAACTCTTTGTTCCTATAATGTACTTTAGTAAATCACTTAAACAAATACTTTTTTAATCTAAGAAATATTGTATACTTTTCAAAAAATAATTGATTAAATAATGTTATAGATGTTGACATCAAAATTTAGCAATCAGTAAGTACTTGATATTAACTATCCAACAAAGTCAATTACATTATTTTTTAGGGGCATCTAATAGCTGATAATAAGACAGGTAGAAATCCCACGTACTATTTTAGTAGAAAAATACAAAAGAGAATAACCTAAATATTTAAGTTTTTTCTAATGATAAAGAATTTCTCTGATAATGCAAAAATCTTGACTGAAATGAAATCAGATTAACTAAGCAGTTAATCAGATTTTTCCTATGAAAAATTAGGGAAACTTCTACAGGCCTAGACAAAAGTCCCATGTATCACAATATTAATTCATAAGATCAGAGCATCCATAGAGAGAGCCATCCAAGGACTATTTCAGTAGATTTTCAAATGTTTAAAATATCTTAAAATTCAATAATATGTTTTTTTCTTTCCTTTTCTTTTTTTTGAGAAAGTTTCACTCTATCACCCTGAGTAGAGTGCAGTGGAGTCATCATAGCTCACAACAACCTCAAACTCCTGGGTTCAAGCAATTCTCTT
Organism: Perodicticus potto; assembly: GCA_963574655.1. NCBI lineage: Eukaryota > Metazoa > Chordata > Mammalia > Primates > Lorisidae > Perodicticus > Perodicticus potto. The sequence continues at coordinate 21,407 of CAUYRH010039068.1, forward strand.
ACTTGCCACAGCCACCCAAGTAGCTGAGACTACAGGAACTTGTCAAGATGGCTGGCTAATTTTTCTGTTTCTAGTAGAGATGGGGTTTGGTTCTTGCTCAGTCTGGTCTTGAAGTCCTCAGCTCAAGCAATCCACTCACCTCTGCCTCCCAGAGTGCTAGGAATACAGACATGATCCACTACACTGTGCCAACACTGTGTTTTAAATGTTGTATTACTATAGGTATTTTATGCTTAGCTTTGAGGAGACCTGTAACCTGGTCAGATTGTCCATACACCTCACTGCATTGGTGATAATTACCACCCTTGATAATCAGAGACTATTATGTTCGATAGAAACCCAAAAGTAAATTCCATATACAGTACATATTTTTAAATCAAAAATAACTTCATAAAATTTTGAAGAGACTTTTATAAATGAATTTCCAACCACAGAGATATAACAAATTGCTATGAAAAAAAAAACCAATGCCATGTACAATCAGTAGATAGTATGTAGATACTTCATATGCCAAAGCAATTTCATGAGGCTTCATTAGGATACTATGCTGTTAAATATACTTAGATTTCATCAGGCATCCTTTTTGAATACAAAAGGTGATTGGATATTTACACTGTTTGATAGTGGGATCTATATATTTTTTTCTTTTTCTTTTTCATTTGAGAGAGAGTCTCATTATGTCACCCTCAGTAGAGTGCAGTGACATCACAGCTCACAGCAATCTCCAACTTTTGAGGCTAAGTGATTCTCTTGCCTCAGCCTCTGAAGTAGCTAGAATTACAAGTGACCACCACAATACCTGGCTATTTTTTTTGTTACAGTTGTCATTGTTGTTTAGCTGACCCAGGATGGGTTTGAACCCGCTGGTGCTATAACCACTGTGTTACGGGTGCTGAGCCAGGATCTATATTTCTGTTTACAAAATTTGAAAAATAATAAAAGTCATGAAAAATATGTTTATATGTCATTGCATCATACAGACACTGTTTTTTATATTTATTTACATTCAGTAAGTCATAAGTCATCTCATTGATTTCTTATGATGAAAATTATGCATGTGCTAAAAACTTTATTAGGGTCTGAATCGTCTATGTTGTATTTTGTTGTTGTTGTTGTATTTTCATTTACTACTAAGCTCAGGAACAAATTTTGGATAAATAGAAAAACTACCTTGTTATAATACTAGAAATATAATTTCTAATTCCTTGACTTGCAATCTTTTGTAGTATGGAGATTTATACTTTAATTTGTGTTAAACATACAAAGCCCCTATGACATGCTTAATATTACCAGTTATTGTGTTTGCCCTGTGAATTAGAAGAGCTTCCAAACATGAAATTACCTCTAGACTAGGCATTCCCCAAAGTGCATCAAACTGATAAGTGGGCCCTAGAATGTAAGGCTGTTCAGTAAGTTCTGACGCTGACACAGAGGCACCTGCTCCTTCCTTGGTTGGTGTGCACTAATTAGAAAACAATGAACTAAAATTTTCATCCAGGCCCTCTCAGAACACTTAGTTCATATCTGTTTCTTCTCCTTTCTTCATCTTTTCATCTCTTCTTTCCTAGATATTTTTAAATGTGTAAGCACATGAAAATCACCTGGATATCTTGTTAAAAGGCAGATTCTTTTTAGATACCCCACGGTAAGGCCCAATATTCTATATTTCAAACAAACCCCAAAATTATGCTGATTTTGATGTTTCCCAGATAGTTATTTGTTATTTATTAATCCTAAGGAATGAATAGTTCTCCTTTTGTTATCCAACTATGGGCTTGTATATATCTGCAAAGGGTTATGTTAAATATACATAGTCTCTTTAACTTTAAATAAAGTAAACACATAAGTATTCATAAATTCAACCAACCACAGATTGAAAATATTAAATAAAAGTACATGTGTGTGTATATATATATACATATATACACATTTATAATATACACATTTATACATTGCACATATAATGTTTAGCCACTACATATATAATATTACAATATTTATCCATTACATATATATATACATATTTTATCCATATACATACATAATCCATTTATGTGGATTTCATGTAGTCCAAGGTATGTGGAAAATTCAAGTTTTGCTTTTAGGAACTGTAAGCAAACTGCAAGAAAATTGTAAGTTCTTAAAAACAAAACTTGAATTTTCCACATACCTTGGACTACATGGAATCCACATAAATGGAGCGAAATGTATATTAAGTATTATGAGTAATCTGAAATGATTTAAAGTAAACAGGAAGATGTGTATAGGTTATATACAAATGCTGTTCCTTTTTATATAAAGAACTTGAATATCCATGTATTTTGGTGTAAGAGAGTGTCCTGGAATCAGTCCTCCATAGGTAATAGGGGACAACTGTAATCTCAAATGATAAATTTGTATATCTGACACTTAACATGTATTTTTAATATGCTCCTTAGGGAATGAGCAAAGCTAATTGAATTTAATCAAGAATATTTGAGATGATTTTGTTGGTGAAATCATGTGTTCTTTGAGTTAAAATAATATTGCATTAAACTTTTAAATATTTTATTTTAAAGACACAAAATTGAGTATTGTTATTGATCTAAGCGCTGAATAGTCAAATGTTAGCTTTATGGCTAATTGATAACAAAAATACTCATTCTTAGTTTCATAAAATTTCTGTTAATATTTCAAATTTTATAGGCAAAAATAATTTTCTAGAATGTAATAAATCTGCTGAAGCAAAAAGTAAACAAAAAAGCACAGAACAAAATTATAAAAAACAAAACCAAAAAAAAATGGACTAAGAGTTTAAAGGTCTAGTTTTTAACTTATACTGGAAAAATAAAATAAAATTCGATTTATGTAACTGTACAGACATCTTACAGACTCATTTTGTTGCATATGATTGCGTTACATTGTGTTTTCCAAGAACATTTCCAATTTGACCTCCAGTAAATCTCAAAGCATTCAATTGTTTTCAATGTCATCATTGTTTTTTCTTACTATGATTTCACGTCATTCTTTTTTCATGTCCTCCATTTTTTGCATGATTTCCACTGCTATGAAATTGTAACGTGTCAATGAGTAGACGGACAATTGGAGAAGATTGATCTCACTTCTCTGAACAACTACAAGACTGTACCAATTTGATACTTAGTTTAGATTCTCTCAGTGTTTTAGCTATAATCAAACTGTGGATAGATACCTTTTGCTCCTATAAAATGAATAAAATTACTAGTGCAGGAAAAAAATGTCAAAATTTTTTGATCATATCAAAAGTGTGAGAAATTCCAAAAGATACACTATTATAAATATATGCATATGCAAAAAACATATCATTGCTTCATTTTGTCTGATATCAGCATGGGAACGGACAGAGAGGCATGCAGTTTATGTAACATAAAGAAACACCAAAAGAAACAGAGGATTACATTAATGAGTCAGAAACATGTGATGCCTTCTGGGTCCTTCCATCTCTGAAGAACCTGATCACTCAGCAACTTTCCGGCATTTAGTACAACTGTCTCATCTTGAGGACTCATTGTCCTGGAAGTCCTCAAAAAGAAACAGGGAACAAAATCCACCAATTTGGGACTTCCTCCTCATGCTAACTTTCCTTCTTGAGTTTTGCTTAACAATATTATTACCTATGGCACAACCTTCCCACACATTTCCAGCCTGGAAAAATAATCTTTCTATTTTCTTACTTTCTGTAGCCACTGGACACATAAAATCTCTATGCAACATAGAATCCCTATGTTATTGAAGTAATGCTAGGATCAGAGTTGGTCAAGCTTGACAACTGGAAGGCAAAGGAAACCTAAGGATGAGCAATTAAAATAGATAAAACATTTTTTTAGCATCCCAAATTATCATTTCTGTTCAGATATAACCAGATCTGTGCTGTAAGCTTCACAGGAAGTTGACAATAAAACTTAAATTTAAACATCATATTCTGATATTATTGCTTACCTCATATAATGGTTGCTAATTTCCTTGAAAGATTTTTTGCACTTGAAATAACTATCAAGCCTACTCCACATCTGTCAAGGCATGTGAAGTGAAGTGGAGAGTAGTCAGCTGGTCAGCAGAGGATGTCTGTTCAAGGCCTTGCCTTTCTTGGTAAAGAGTTTGAATTTTACAGAATTTGGAGCAGGTGAGTTAAATGTTCCAATCTATTCTAGCTCCTGGTATAGGAAAAATACTGTAGGGGTTGTAAGAAATGGTTGTGGCAATAATATAGTTCAGAGACAGTAGAAGAAAGAAAGAAAAAGACTTACACAAATGTGAATATAGCATATGTTCTAGGAAGTTGTGGCAACTTTTCAGAATTGTATTTTTGTTAAAACAATGTTTTTATAATTGCATGTGTATTGTGGTTGAAAAGAAAGTAAAAAAAGGCTCTTCCCTTATTTTTGCCTTAAGCTGTGAGTGAATGTTAGTGCCTGTGGATGGAGAGAGTATGAAATTAAGACGTTAAAGTGGACATATCAATTTATACAAACAGATCTTGAAAGAATTACAAAAACTTTTAGGGTGGTACCTGTGGCTCAAAGGAGTAGGTCACTGGCCCCATATGCCAGAGATGACAAGTTCAAACCCAGCCCCGGCCAAAAACTGCAAAAAAAAGAGAAACTTTTAACATTACCTTTTTTCCTTAGGAAAGACTTAGCTACATAATGAAAACTTGTTTATGGACCTCAGTGTTCATCATAACTCTTAGTGGCAAAGAAAAATCTTTAGAAATTTAAATTTGAAAATTTTCTTTTCTTTTATTTGTAAATACTTTCAGTAAAAAGCTTACAAACAGTTCCAGAAAATAAGGTCTGTCTTAATATTTACTAGTAAAAATGTTTTCATAGTCATATTTTTAAATATTAATATTTTAAATTTTATTATTTATTTAATCTTTAAGTATTAAAATATATCAAAAAGATGTCATATATTTGTTATTTTTAAAGTATAAACTTATTTTAAATATTAATAATTTTCAATGGTATTTACTATTTTAGAAGGCTAAACATCACAAAATGAATAATTTATTAGGTAAGATTAAGTTGTTTCTTAAATATAGGCAAGACCTTACTGGCTAATGGAAGAGAGAGGTGATTCAGTGGCTGAATTCTAGTATAAAAATCTTCTTAGCATTAAATATAAAAGTACAACCTAGCATTAGATATACAAGTACAACCCAGACATACATGGGTTCATGTATACATACGTGTAATGTGTTCTAAAATGTAGGACTTGTTTTCCAGGCCTGGAGAAGCCAAGTAGCTGAGGAGGTGATTGCCATTGAAATGACAGTTTCATAGACTCCAAGAGCAGAAGTCACACCATGCCACACAAGACCACCAAAGGATACACCAGGGTCAGTCAAGAGGTGGAAGGAATGAGGGGAAAGGAAAGGTGAGGCAGGATAACCTGATTTAGGATTAGCCAGGTTTAAATAGTTTTAATGGGCTTGGGGTGTAGGGGCTGTCTTGAGTTGTTTGGTACAGGGGGTGATGGGACAGAAGGATAGTGGCTCCAACTGTGAGAGCTAGATAACAGAGGTAGTTGACTAATATGGGCGCTGGATTGGTTGGTTTGCATATAAAAGACATGTTTCCATGAAAGTCAATTGTTGTCTCTAGGAATCAACTAGTCCTAGAGTGTCAGTCCTTAAATCAGCAAGACCCTAGATGTCAAACCAGCATAAAAAATCTGATTAATATAAATTTACATATTATGCATAATTATATTTGCATACACATGTTTTATACATATATAAATGCATATATAATACATATATGTTTGCATAGTAGATATTATATTCCATATATATGTAAATATTACATATTTATTTAAGAGGGCCACAAATTATACCAAAAAATATATTTAAGAGGGTCACAGTTGGGCAGCACCTATAGCTCAGTCAATAAAGTGCCAACCCCATATACTGAGGGTGGCGGGTTCAAACCCAGCCCCAGCCGAACTGCAACAAAAAAGTAGCTGGGTTATGGCGGGGGCCTGTGGTCCCAGCTACTCGGGAGGCTGAGGCAAGAGAATCCCCTAAGCCCAGGAGGTGGAGGTTGCTGTGAGCTGTGTGATGCCACAGGACTCTACTGAGGGTGATAGAGTGAGACTCTGTCTTTACAAAAAACAAAAAACAAAAAACAGGGCCAGAGAATTATACTCAAATACATATATTTGAAGATTTATGGTTTCTTTAGATTATTTAATCAAAATATGCTTCTTAACATATTTTTTATGTTTTTAAATTGACAAAATGATACGTATTTGCCATGTACAACATGATGTTTTGAAGTACAGTACATACATTCCACAATGTGTATATATACATTGAAGTACTATATATGCATATATATATGTATATATGCATTGTGGAATGACAAAATCTAATTAGTTAATGCTAATTACCATATGCATTACCTCATATAGTTATCATTTTTGTGATAAGAATATTAGAATAAAATTTTAAAAAAATTTTTTGGCTGGGTGTGGTGGCTCATGCACTATGGGAGGATGGATTGAGCTCAAGACCATCATGGATAAGAATGAGATCCAATCTCTATTAAAATGGAAAAATTAACCAGGTATGGTTGATACACACCTGTAGTCCTAGCTACTTGGGATGCTGAAGAAAGAGGATTATTCGAACCCAAAAGTTTGAGGTTGCTATGAGCTATGATGCCCCAACGGGGTTCTACCCAGGGTAACTAAATAAGATTCTGTCTCAAAAGAAAAATAAAATCTATTTCATCATTAGCGGTAACAGCAGGCATTCAAAATAATCTATCAATTAATTAATAGCAGTGACAATGTAAACATTTAAATAAATGTAGGTACTAATCTAATTCTATTTCTTTTATACCTGGGTGTTGCATAAACCGTGAATATATTAGAAAAAAATGACATCTACCTGGAAATTCAGCAAGTCCTCATTATAGAAATAATGTATTTAGAGTGGGAGAAAATAATTGCAGGATGAAAATTATTTGTGTATATGTAGAAGATAAGTATATCCATCTACTTGCTATTTCAGAAGTGGGTTATTTATTTATTTTTTCTAATTAGCAGGAATTTAAGAGGCTTTAAAGAATTCTGAAACCAGGAGAATTAGTGCAAGTAAGAGTTCTGAAATCTCAAGAAATCCGGGAGTCATTTTGATTTTAAACTATAATTAGAGTTGGATGGGCTACTCGGTCTCTATTATCCTTCTGATGCCTCTCGGTTTATATTCATTAAGTCAGCAAAAGAAGAATGATCTTCTCCACTGGCCAAAATTGAAATAATATTAGAGTTCTACCTGAGTGCTCAAATACATTTCCAATTATAATCCTATAAAGAAAATGCTGTGGTAGCTTCTACTTTTTTATATAAAGGAAGACTCCCATTTCTAATTAAGATGATAACATTTTTGAGTTAGTGATACAAAACTGTGTTTGTGTGCTTTTTTATGTTTAAAACATCATTTTAAATAAATGAATCTTGAATGTCTGTAACAAACCTTAATTTCAGTAATATTTATTATAAGTGCAAGACAAAATCTAAAATAGTAACAAAGACAGACTCATTGTTTTAAATATATATATATTTTTTCTACTGTCTGTTAAATTGGCTTTCAAACATTTCTCCCACAAAAACGGCTAAGTTGTTATCTATTGTGTTATATTTAAGCATACAAATAGAGGCATTTAAAGAAATGAGGCCTTAAAAATTGTAATGGAAGTGGGACTGAAAAGTCACAAAATTTACTGAAAGTAATAAAACTAATTTGAAAGTATACATTTACAACTATATTACAATGATTGGAATTCAAGCATATTTCAAACTAATTTTGCCAACCTAAGAACTTTTAAGTGAGGAACGTAAAAAAGCAATGCTATCTCAAATTCAAAGCTTACGGAGTTATTTTCTTCTTTAGAACAGGGATAGCAAATAAGTTTCAAATCAGATGGCAACTCTAATCCATTGGTATTTCCTGCCAATTATGCTGTGAAAGTTGTCAGAATCAAAATCGTGTAACTCATTGAAAAACATCACAAAGATAGCCGAGGAAGGCCATGAAGAGAGTTCTTATACTTATATGACCGATAATGGACAAGATTCCAAAACCCACAACTTTGCACAGACGCCATCCAAAATCCAAACATCACACACACACATACACACTCACACACAAACTCGTTCAAACACATTTTCCAGCAATTGCGTGTTCAATCTTGGACTGGTGTTACCCCTGTTACTGATCTTTGTAGCCAAGAATAATTATTTAAAAACAATTAATGTAATTCTCAGTTTTTAAAACCTTTTCTTTCTTTGGTTTCTTGAATATGCACATAGTTTATTCTGGCATATGTACATATAACCATTAAAATTCTCTATTTCTAAATAAATATCTTTTCTTTTACAGAGCTTCTCTTTAGGTTATTAGGTTAAAAATGCTGAATTGAAAGTATTTTTAGTCTTCCAGAATCAGACAGAAAGTGAACTATGATTGATAAGCAGTTTATCATTGTTGTAGCACCAGAATGGCTCTATACAATTCATGAATTTTCCATTCTTGCATTGTGTAAGTAAAACAGAGTACTTCTAGTTTCTAATCTGTCATTAGAGATGGTTAGAAGCGTCACTATTCCATTCTAATAAAAAGAAAAAAAAAAGCAGAACAAACTGAATTCTAACAACTGTTTTTAGATCCATAAGGGAAATGGTATTACAGAACCAAATACTGCTCCCCACCCAGTGGGAGACAGACACAGGAGAATACAGAGAATCACAGGTCATTAGTATGGAAACTCATTAGGTGAAAACTCTGTGGTCACCAGCATCAGGTTAGGGAAACCTAAACTGAAATTGACAAGTCTTGGAGGCTCAGCATAGATAATTCCAGAGCTGTAAACTATAGAGCAACGCAGTCACGGAGGCTTTACCTGGAGGAATTTCCTGGTTCTTACAATAAATATCAGATAGAAATTTCCTCTGGAGGGGGAAGTGAAAAGGAATCATTTAAAAATACATTGACCCAAGAATGGATTAATAAGCTGTGGTATATGTATACCATGGAATACTATTCAGCCATTAAAAGAGATAGAGACTTTATATCTTTTGTATTAACCTGGACGGAGGTGGAACATATTTTTCATAGTAAAGCATCACAAGAATGGAGAAGCAAGAATCCAATGTACTCAATTCTAATATGAAGGCAACAGATGACCTCATACAAGGTCGGGGGTGGGGAAATGAGAGTGTGGAGAGAGGGAAGGATGGAGGGGGTTAGGGGGTCACAGTGTGTGACACACCTCTTGGTGGAGGGATACAATTATAAGAGGGACTTTAGATGACAAATGCATTCAGTGTAACCTAATTCTTTGTACCCTCAATAAATCCTAAACAATAAAATAAAAAAAGAAAGAAAATATAAATAAAAATACAGCTGAAGATTCTTTTCCTAGGAAGCTCTTCTTTCAGAAGAAATAGAAGAAAATACTTGACACAGTTGAAACTTTGGCGTGTTATTAGAGCTGAATGGATGTGTTGGATATAAGAACAAAACCAAACAAAACGCAAACCCAATTCCAGCCCCATCTAGCCTTCCAAGTGGGAGAAGAGAAATACCCGTTGTCAGCTGTTAGTCCACTGTAGCCATTCTTTCCCACCTCACAGGGGAAAAGGCTGGAATAAAAAAGGAAAACCCTGACAAGCACTTATAAAAGTTCACAGTCTAGTGGCATAGGACCACTAAAAGATTGAGAGTTAATGATAGGAATATAGAAATCTTCTCTCCTTACACCTTACTACTACATTATTAAGTGCTTACTTACGATGGTTTCTTTGAACCAAAGCATCAAGTCTGGCTATCAAGAAAAAGTTATATAGCATATTCAAGGTAAAAAATATCAGAACCAGACTCATATATGGCAGAGATGTTAGAATTATCAGACGGGAAATGTAAACAACTATGGTTAATATCTTAAAGTCTGTGCTGAATAAAGTACACGACATGCAGGAATATGTGGCCATTGTAAACAGAAAAAATGAAAATTCTAACAAAAAAAAAAACAACAGAAATGGCAGAGATCAAAAACATTGTAATAGAAATAAATAATGCATTTTTTAGGCTCATCAGTAAATTCACATTGTTGAGGGATGACTCTCTGAGCTTGAAAATACCTCAGTAGAAACCTCCAAAACTGAAAAGCAAGGAGAAAAGAGACTAGAAAATAAAATTTAAATAAGAGAATATAAAAGCTATCCTATTAGATAATTACAAATGGTATAAATGTGCATAATGAAATACCAAGATAAGAATAAAGAAAAGAAAGAAGAAGCAATATATAAAAAGCATGACTGAGGGTTTCTCCAAATTAATGTTAACATCAAACCAAAGATCCAGGAAACTCAAAGAATATCAATCAAGATAAATGTCAAAACAGCAACAACAAAAAATTGACAATTCAACTAGGTATATCACATTCAATCCTCAAGAAATCAATGATAAAGAAAAAAATCCTGAAAGAGTTAAAAAAACACTTTTCCTATAGAAGACAGACAAGAATTAAATCAAAGTTCTCAGAAACAATGTAAGAAAGAAGATATGGAATAAATCTATAAAGTACTAAGAGGTAGGGCCAGGCTCGGTGGCTTGTGCCTGTAATTCCAGCACTCTAGGACACCGAGGTGAGCAGATCTCCTGAGTTTGCGGGTCCAAAACCAGTCTGAGCTAGAGCAAGATCCCACCTATAAAAATTGCCTGGTGTTGTGGCAGATACCTGTTATCCCAGCTATGCGGGAGGCTGAGGTAAGAGAATCACTAAAGTCCAAGAGTCTGAGGTTGCTGTAAGCTATGATGCCAAGCACTCTACAGGGGGTGACAAAATGATACTCTGTCTCAAAATAAAAAAATAAATAATAAATAAAGTATTGATAGGTAAAAGATATCAATCTATAATTGTACACTCTGGATAATTATCTTTCAAAAGTGCAGAAGAAATAGACTTTTTTGGACAAACAAAACTTTCAGCAATTTGTTGGGAGGAGACTCTCCTTACAAGATGTCAAAAGTTCTTTCTACTGAGGGAAATGGTATAGGTCAGACCTCAAATGTACATAAAATAAGAAAACCCATCAGATAAGAAATACTGAAGGTAAAATTATAAAAAATATATTTTTCTTATTCAAAGTTGATCTAATGGATCACAATTTGTTGAAATAATGCCAACAATGCATTTGATTATGTGTGCTTACATGTGTTTATGTACGCTTATATATAAACAAAGTGAATGACAGCAATGATGTAAGGGATACAAGGGAGAAATTAGGATTATTTGGTTATTATTAGGTATTTGCACTAACTGTGAAGCAGTACAGTATTATATGGATGCAGGATTGGATTACTTGTAAATGTATATTGCAAACTCTAGGATAGCTGCTTATAAAATGAAAAACAGAAGCACAACCAATATGCTAAGAGAAAAGAGAAAATGTAATCATACAAAATGTTCACCGTATTAAAACCACAAAAGTCAAAAAACAAATCAGAAAACAAAAATATAAATAAGAAAAAAGAAAATAAAATAGAAACCAGGAAAACATAGGGTAGTTACTTTTCCAACCATATCAATAATCATTTTGAATGTCAGTAGTCTAAATGCACCAATTATAGGACAAAGATTATCGGAATAGATTTTAAAAATCCAAATATATGTTGTCTGTAAGAAACTCTATTAAATATAAACACAAAAATATATTAAAAGTAAATACATGGAGAGATTTTACCATGCTAAAAGTAATTAAAAGTAAGCAGAAATATTTACATCATTTTTAGACACAGCAGATTTCAGATGACAAAAAATATCATCAGCGATTGAGAGCGGCATTACTGAATAATAAATGGGCTCATTCTACAAAAATACATAATGATCTTTAAGAAGAGGCTAACAAAATATCTTATAAACAAAATGACAAATTGCTTAAGAAAAATTAGAAATATATTGATTTAAATGAAAATGAAAAGACAACATCAAAGTTGTGGTCATAAGTTAAGTAGTCCTTAAAGGGAAATTTATATAATAGCATTGAATAAATGAATATGTTAGTAAAATCAATTATCTAAATTTTGTTAGGATATTGGAAAAATAAAAGAAAGTTTATTCTAAATTAGCAGAACAGAAATACCATACTAAAAAAAATACAACAGAAATCAATAAAACTTAAAATCAGAAATGAATTGGAGAAATCAATAAAATAAAATGCCGGTTGGTTCTTAGAATGGGTAAGTAAAACCCATAAGCCCCTAGTCAGTCTGAGGAAAGAATAAGAGAGAATACAAAATTGCTACTATTAGAAATGAAAGAAGGAACATAACTACAGATGCCATGGACAACAGGATAATAAAGAAATGTCATGAACAACATTGCACCCACTAATTTGATAACTTAGCTGAAATAGGCATTTCCTTCAAAAATACAATCTGCCAACACTCACACAGGAAGAAATAAATAATCTATCAAATTCCCAGGACCAGATGAGTTCTCTGGTGAATGCTACCAAACATTTAAAGAAGAAATTATACCAAATCTCTACCATATTTTACAGAAGAAAGCTACAGAGGGAATACTTTCTAGCTCATAAAGCCAGTATTACCCTAATACAAAATAGAAGAAATTACAAAAAAAAAGAAAACCACAGTCCAATATTTCTCATAGACATAGATGCAAAATCCCTCAATGAACTACGATATCTCCTACATAGTTGACCACCTCCCCACATTGACCACCTCCTTAACCTCCTTAAGTTGGTCTACTTTCATACCGTGGACATGAACCACGTGGATATGTGCATCAGACCAGTAGGCCTGGTTCCTTATCTTGACCACCTCTATGGTCAACTTACAGAGGTTCTACTGTCTTAGCAAACCTAACCCAACAATGTATAAAAAGAATTACCATGAGTAAGATTTATCCCGGCTATGCAATGCTGATTTGACATTTGAAAATCTATTATTGTAATCATTACATCAACAGACTAAAGAAGAAAAATCACATTATCCCATACCCATTTAACATAAAAACTCTAAGAAAATCAGACATAAAGGTAAACTTCCTCCACTTTATAAAGAATATCTATAAACATCTATATTTAACATCATACTTAATGGTGAAAATGTTGATGCTTTCCTGCTAAGATCAGGAGCGAGATGAAAATTTCTCCTTATACCATTCCTATCCTCAAATCTATCACTCTGGTAGAGGATACTGATAATATGAAAGGCTGCGCATGTGTAGGGCAGAGGATGCACAGGAATTATCTGTCACTTCCTCTCAATTTTACTAAAACTGCCAAAAAAACAACCATAGTCTGCTTCTTAAAAAGAGTGTCTGAAAAGAACATAGGGAGGAAAGAAGGTAGATGGTCAAATCCACAAATCTACAATGCTAAGAGCTGAGGAGTGACAGCACTCAGGATCTGCTTGCCACCTCAGAGGGTCTGATTCCTGAAGAGCTAAGCTGATATGGGGATAATACAAATTCTTTTAAACTATGTTGAATATTTACTGAGTATTAGGAGCTATTATTAGCTAGAAAACACAAAAAGGAGTAAAATGCCCTCTGACCTTTAGGAGTTTAGAAGAGGTAGTGACTGTCAATAATGGAAGGATAATCCTAATGGTACCCAGGGCTTATGACAACATATTGCATATCTTGCTCACACTGCAGTGGAGATTTCCACAATCTGCAGGGCTTTCCACAGCCCGCTCTCCATATCCTCTGTGTCCTGGAATAAAGTCAAAAGGATCAACCCAAGAGACCTGGCAAAACTACAAAATGGTGCTGAGGTTTTTGCTCAGAGTTGGCAGTCACTTCTGCTCTCATTTCCTTGGCCACAACAACAAAGCACACACTACGGTGATGTTAATATAGTGAAGCAATATACTCCTCCAACAAGAAAGTCATGTTATTTAGTCGTGCAGATGCCAAACACACGCGTGCTTCTTGAATTCTATATATACGCGGTTGCATTATGCCACTTATTTCTGACGCCCCAACAGAAAACGCGATTCTGAAAATACAATGTCTTTCTCTTCTTGGGGCTGTTTCAAAATTGTACTGGGCACTATACTCACTGTAGAAGTCTGTACTCTGATATTGTCAAGTAAAGTCACTTCAAAATATGCCATGGGGGCTCGGCTCCTGTGGCTCAACAGGCTAAGGCGACAGCCACATACACCTGAGATGGCAGGTTCGAATCCAGTCTGGGCACGCCAAACAACAATGACGGCTGCAACCAAAAAAATGGCCGGGTGTTGTGGCGGGTGCCTTTAGTCCCAGCTACTTGGGAGGCAGAGGCGGGAGACTCACTTAAGCCCAGGAGTTGGAGGTTGCTGTGAGCTGTGATGCCACAGCACTCTATCCAGGGTGACAGCTTGAGGCTCTGTCTCAAAAAAAAAAAAAAAATGCCATGGGACATGTTTCCTCTTCCCCATATTTCTGTTGTATTTTTGCAACTTTTAAGAAGTGGTGTGTCACATTTTATAACTACCTGTTCCCATCCATGTAACTTTTGCTGTTATTTTCTTATCTTTTTTCAGCTAGTTAGCAGATGTTTCTGTTTATTATGGTTGCTCAATGTTGTCACTTTCTGCAGATTCCAAAGATTTAATATTGGGGCATTACTTACAAGGAGTTGCAAATCTCACTTTGCTTATGTTCTAACCTCAACCTTCCATAACTTTTTATTTTTTCTGAAATTCTGTCTGGAGTGGTGCTTTCTCTCCACCTCAGGTCTTTGTACTTATGCTATGTAGTTCTTTGTTCCTGGAGTTCTTTCTTCTTTTCCAAAGCAGTCTAGCTCCTATTTAATATTCAAATATTGGAAAAGTCACTCCCTCCCAAAACATCCTTATAAATGCAGTGGGTGCTTCTCTTACAGGCCTTCATGGCATCTTTGATTTTCCTTACCAATATATTATATTGCACTGTATTGATATGGTTATTTTCCTTTTAATTATCTGGTTACCTTTCTTTCTGTTACTTTAGGCTTTAACCTTGGCAATCATCTTCTTTTATTATTCACCATGTTGTCCATGAGATAACACTGAGTATGCAACATAACAGGAACTCAAAAAAATACTATGTATGAAAATTTTTTCAAGGGGAGGAACAGAGAGGAGGCAGGGAAGGAGATATTTAATTATAAGCACAGCCAATTTCTAAATTTATGTCAGAGGAAATGTTGGAAAAGTTACCAAGAAAATTTTCTGATGATACAGGGCTGGTGCACTCCAGGTTTGTCAGGCCGGCCACCAGGGAGCACCTGCCCTGCCTTCTGCATCTCCTCCCCAGGCGGTGTTGGTGCAACGGACAAGGGGAGGCAGAGCTCGAGAAGCAAGTGCAGCAGAGCGGGTGAGCACGGAGGAAACCCGAGAGTCCCTAGTTAGTTGAGGGAGACCACAGTACGCCCGGCACTGCTGCCAGTGCCAACCCCAGAACCACCCTTGGACCTAGAGAGCCCTCCTCTGTCTGCAGTACTCCCTGTGAGCATTTCATAGGCCTAAGGGTGACACATGGTTCCTCCATTCATGGAGAAACTGGGACCCCGCATTTTCTAGGCCTGGACAATTTCATAATGGACTGTATCAATTCATAAATGCGCTCATTCACCTTGCCCCTAGCAGAAGGGAGTGTATCCATTCATTGATATACTCATTCATCTTACCTCAGCGGAAGGGACTGTGTCCACCATTAATGCACTTATTCGTTTTGCTCCAGCAGAAGGGACTGTACCCATTCATTTGTTACCAAATACTGGACAAATGTAACTACAAAGGACCCATGCAACTATATGTATCCCTAGACAATGAACCCAGCAGAGAAGAGATTTTCTGGCTTGAGCCTTTCCCTCTGCCAGGAGCACTGGTGCTTTTTTCTGTATTCTTTTCTGAAAAATAAATCCTGTCTTACCACTGATCTGTTGTCTGTAGGTGCTTTCGTCAAATCCCCCAGACCAAGGCCCTACTGGAGAAGAAATCCCAGTAACACCATCACATACAAAAACATTCTTACAACAATAACAGAACCAATACCATGAACAAATGACTAAACAGAGTGGTTATCAGGATAAGAGGAGGACAACGGCCTGCTACTGAAGCAGGCTTTCTATGGGAGAGTACAGGCCGAAGTCTAGTGGAACCATGAATTTAGTCTTTCACGCTGTATTTTTCTGACCTGGTTAAAAGACATCTGTCATGTGTGAGCTAGCCAAAGGACATCAACATATGCCATTTACAAATTAGGGCTAGGCTGCCAGGATCAGTCCTGGTTGCTTGTCCTTGCCAACATTTTGTGAAACACATACTTGCTTCTCTTTAGAGTTGCCAGTCTCCAGCCTGTTGTGAGCCAGAGACTGATTCCGCCTGGACTGTGAGGCTGTCTTGCTTCCCATTATATGTCAAATGTTCTTATCATCTTTTAACATCTCTACCAACGGTAGAGTGTGAAATCACACAAATAACACTGGGTAGGCTGGTCATTCCTTTATAACTGCATTATTTTGAAATGCCAAGTATATTCAAAATGAAATAATTTACCTGAAGCTTGAACATAAATTTTATGGTAACAGGAAAAATTATTTTGGTGGCACAATTGCCTCAAAAAAAAATCAAAGTCTGTTTAATAATCTCTGGATCTGTCTTGAAGGGAAATATAAGGGGAAAAGGGGAGCTTTTCAAAGTGAGGAAATGGAAGTTCAAGTAATAAAGGAAACATTTTTACATTTGCCCATTTCTCCAGAGACAACGTCAGTACTTCCTGGTGGCTGGTCAGCCCCAATCCAGCTGTTACCCTATATTTTGTTGCAATGCCAATAAGGGAAACAGGAGAAGAGAACCAGACCCACTTGCCCACATATTCAGCAGCCAATATCAGTCTTTTAGCCAAGATTCTCCTGCCTGTTTTGGATGGAAAATAAAATGACTTGTTCACAAAAGGAAAATTTTTAGTCACTTGTTTACAAGCCTTGATTTTCTCATACTGATACCAGAGTTTCAGGTTCTTTGTCTCGGTGATTTGAAGAATAAATCTGCAGACTACAGGTCAGTGGTAAGACAGAATTTATTTACAGAAAAGAATACAAAAAATGCTAAAGCTCCCAGTAGGAAGAGAAAACTCAAGTCGGGAGAGAAAAGCTCTCTCTGTTTCTCTCCTGGTCTCTCCTCTTCTCCCGTCTGGGCTCTTAGTCTAGGGGTATAGAGAGCTGCATGAGTTTTTTCTATATGAGGTCAGGAAATCAATGGACACAGTCTCATCCGCCAGGACAAGGTGAAAGAATGTATTAGTGAATGGACACAGACCCTTCCGCTGGGGCAAGGTGAATGAATGTATTAATGAATAGACACAGTCCATTCATGGAATTGAGGCCTAGGAAACTTACATGAAATTGACCTAGGCATAGAAATGGGGGTTTAGTATTTAGTCTTAAGTGCAAAGTGAAGGAGACACCAAGGCGAAGGTGTCTCCCCAGCAGTTGTCTGGCCCCAGTGGGGGTCGGAGGTCCCCTCTCCTTGCCTATCATCCAGCCCGCTGGTTCCTCAGCCGGCTCCTGCTGCATGGACACCTCCAAGGTGGAGTCGGCAGGTCCTCCAACTCAGCTTGGCTGAGCTGGCAGGGATGCCACCTGTCCTGTATCAATACTACTTGACATAAAATTTTTAGCTATTTTTTTATTTACCTAAACGAAGACTTTGTCATGTAATTTCTTTCTTTCTTTCTTTTTTGAGAGTGGGGCTAATTTGAGGTACATTTTTGAAAGCTCTTAGAAAATTCATGTGATTTTCAGTCTTTAAAAAATGTTTACATAGGCTCAGCGCCTGTGGCTCAACGGGCTAGGGCCCCACCCACTGTACACCTGAGCTGGCGGTGGGAAATAGGGAATCTTTTCCCCACTGAATGTTTTTAATTGGCTTGTCAAAGATCAAATCCAGCCAGGGCCCGCCAAGCAACAATGACGGCTGCAACCAAAAAACAGCCGGCATTGTGGCGGGTGCCTGTGGTCCCAACTACTTGGGAAGCGAGGCAGAAGACTCGCTTGAATTGGAGGTGGCTGTCAGCTGTGATGCCAGTGCACTCTACCCAGTGCAACAGCTTGAGGCTCTGTCTCAAAAAAAAAAAAGAATGTTTACTTAGTCCTAAGGTGGCTGTGATTAATTCTTTTTTTTAATTAAATCATAATTGTGTACAATAGTGCAATCATGAGGAACAATGCGCTGACTTCATATACAATCAGAAATATTTTCATCAAACTGTTTAACATAGCTTCCATGGCCTTTTAATCACTATATGAAGACATTTATAGTCTGCATTTAGTAAGTTGCACTTGTACCCTTCTAAGATGCACCATAAGTGTGATCCCACCATTCTCCTTCCCTCCACCCATCCTGCCCCCTCCCTTTCCCTCCCCTCCTTTGCCTCTTTCCCCATATTCTTGTGCTATAATTGGGTTTTAGCCTTCATATGAAAGCTATAAATTAGCTTCATAGTAGGGCTGAGTACATCGGATACTTTTTTTTCCGTTCTTGAGATACTTTGCTAAGAAGAATTTGTTCCAGCTTCATCCATGTAAACATGAAAGAGGTAAAGTCTCCATCTTTCTTTAAGGCTGCATAGTATTCCATGGTATACATGTACCACAATTTATTAATCCATTCATGGGTCGATGGGCACTTGGGCTTCTTCCACGACTTAGCAATTATGAATTTGGTTGTAATAAACATTCTGGTACAGATACCTTTATTATGATGTGACTTTTGGTCTTCTGGATATATACCAAGTAAAGGAATTATAGGATCTAATGGCAGGTCTATTTTTAGATCTCTAAGTATTCTCCAAATATCCTTCCAAAAGGAATATATTAGTTTGCATTCCCACCAGCAAAGTAGAAGTGTTCCCTTTTCTCCACATCCACGCCAGCATCTCTGGTTTTGGGATTTTGTGATGTGGGCTAATCTTACTGGACTTAGCTGATATCTCAAGGTAGTTTTGATTTGCATTTCTCTGATTATTAAGGATGGTGAGCATTTTTTCATGTGTCTGTAGGCCGTGCACCTGTCTTCTTCAGAGAAGTTTCTCTTCAAGTTCTTTGCCCACCCTGAGATGGGATCACTTGTCCTTTTGTTGCTAATA